>JAOWCC010000577.1:93718946-93971361 GCA_030867875.1 Actinernus sp. WN-2022
CCTGTAGAAACGCTTGTTTTAGATCTCCGGCTATGGCCATCGGGTGGAATCGGTTTCGCGTTAGCACACTCCAAATCTGGTTCTGCAAGGGTGGGCCTGTTTCTAAATACTCGTTAATTAAAAGGGGCATTGGCATTATCTCGGGCAGACGCATCGTAGACTATGCGAATCTTGGTGCTCTCTGCTGTTTCACGGACTAGTGCTTTGTGTGGTATGTAGAATTCCTTACCCTCTGGTATCTCTTGTACCCGTTCTACTATCCTGTGAAACTCTGGAAAAAAAACTCTGAAATTCTAACGAGACCTGAAACAACCATGGGGGCTGATCAAAGTCAGGTCCCGGCTAATCTACAGATCGAATTCGAATTTATCCCTTGAGACACTGGTCTTGAATGCTTGCATCAAAGCTCTCCAGCATGCCTGGTTGCTTTTGTAGCTTTTTCACAAAGTTATCTAGCCTTTTCAAGCTTCCGACTTTGTTATTCGGTAAGGGTGGATGATTCCCTTTCCAGAGGAGGCCCGTTTCATAACATCCTTCTGGGCTCCTTACAAACTGTTCTTTGAATTTTCGTACACGCTGTACTGTTCACCAACTTGATGGTCTTCTAGTCCGAGGACGTCGAGTCTGCACAGATAATCATAATCTGTTGCCGATGTTTGAGTCAAGAACATGTTTGTAAGGTCTGGCTCCTTACCAGGTGACATTATGGTCCATCCGAGGTGTGTCAGCTCAGCTATGGGTTTTCCCGGCTTTCCTATCTTGGGCAAGGCCCTTGTCTTCATCTGTGCGTATTCACTCCTGCCCAGGATTAGATGTACATGAAGCTGTGTTTTCTTGTCAGTGTCGGCCATGTTGACACCCTTTAGATGGTCAAACTGCGCTATTATGCTAGCATACCCGGGGTTTTCTAAAGACAAGACACCACGGTTTACTTTGGTAACCTCGACGTTTAGATGAAAGTCTCTTTGTACATTCCCGATTGAAAGATTGTAAATCTCTAACTACAACTCTGGTTGTAGTCTGCATCATCATTTCGATTTTTCTGTACTCTTTGCGTAGTGTTTCCTTTTTCAAGCGGTCAAGCAGTGCGACGAAGGCATATGAACTGCCAAGCCCGTGTCTAACAGCGCGCGCACTTGATACCTTCTACGTCTACCACTACAACTGGATATGTAACCGCACCTTTTCCGGTGGCTACTAACATTTGCTCAGATGTCTTGTCGCAAATTGATGTGTGATGCCTTTTGTGGCATTGTTGACACGCGGACGCGCAGTCCAGTCAGTCCAGAAGAAAGCATTAAGAATAATATATCCTGATACATCATATGACATTGCTCTAAGCCAGTCGGGACTTCCGACACTCACAGACAGACGCATCGTATTATGTACAAAGTTATTCCTAAGTTACGAACATGCAATTCAACTTGTAACTTAATACCCATGAGCCATGAGATCGCACATAGCTACAACCTGCGGTCTGGTAGCTCCAGACAACAGGATGTTGTAGGGAAAACAGACAGGCTAAACAACTTTATTACCTATAAATATCAATATGTGTAAATTATGTGTAATTATTATTATTTATTATTGTATGCTTAATTTTTGAGCTGACACCCATGTAATTTAGCACTTGCTACAATTTGGGTTAAATAAACGTATATATATGACACTCTGCGGCTTTGTGGTTTGACCCGGTGCAATTAAAGTATAGTTGTTGCTTCATAGCCAATTTCTTTTTCCGGTCCGATACCCCGGGCCGATACCTCTGTGATTTTGTCACAATTTAATGACTTGTGATTGTTGCTGTCACAGTACACACATGGCCTCCGCGTTGCATTTTGCTGTTTTGCGTGAAAACTTGAGCAATGTTACATAGACCCTATGCAAAAAGCTGAACTAATTTACATAAATTCAGAATTTTGAAGAAATATTGACACTGTAACCTGAAAGAGCAAATACAAGTTATTCATCATATGCAATTTAATAGTTTTATCACAAATTTCTCCAAAGTTATTACCATTTAAGGCTCAGGAAAAACATGAAATATACTTTGTATATTCACAAAGAGTACATAACACATGTTTTATTGTTTTCACTTCACAAACAATATGTACACACATTTTATTCTAGTTTTCACTTCATTATTGTGGTTTGCCTATGGTAGGGCATAAAGAAACTAATCTTGTGTTTTCCCTTGCTGTCCACTACGTACTTGCAGCAAACATTATAAAGGGAAGCGCGTTTGTTGGCAAAAGCGAGAACTTCGTGACTGACTGGCTTATCCAGCAAGGCCGGCTACAAAAGCTTGTGGGTGTATTTAAAGGCCATATGTTTTCGTTAATAATAAATAACATTTATAGTGCGCAAGTTCCGTACATAAATTCTCATGCGCATAACAAGAATATACTAATTATTAACTAATTGATGAACATATTGGTAACGATCGACTATTCCTAGCTATAAGTTATCTATCATACATGAGTAATCAACATAAACACTAGTAATGCCAGTTTTGAACTGCTTGTTTGAACTATTTTATAAAGTCAAGCCCGACTCGTAGTCATTTCACTCTGATTCAAGTACTCGTACTCGGGGAAGGATGCCAAGGGGAGGGGGGGGGGGGGGTGGGCATTGTTGGAATTGACCGGTGCATAATCATCGGCGTATCCATATCCACGTTTAGTATAAACCAACTAGTGGACTATTACGAATCCTGCATTCTGATTGGCTACCCTATACTATAGATCTATTTGTGATAGCCCATGGTAGTGAAAAACCGCACGCATTTTCACGAAATAATAATAAATTTTCAACTTAAATTTGTTTCTTTCTATTATTTTCTACTGTCCGACTAGTTAGTTTATACAAAAACAATTAGACCCCTATTAACTCGTAGCCCATTCGGGCTGCGGGTCTAATTGTTAAATAGCCTTGTATATTAATGGTTCAAGTGCCTATAACCCTTCTTGCAATTTTTATAGCTATCAACCTCCGTAAAGTTTTGAGTACTTCTGTGAAGAAAGTTTTGGCTTACAGTGTATACTTTACGTTCTACGCTTGTTTGAAATCGTGTAAATTTGACCTTTCCTGATCCATGACCGCGTAAGTAAAAGCCTGGGTCGATTCCTGGGTAGACGTCATCTTGACGTCATATAATTAATTCGACTTTGTAATCATTTGAAGAAATACTTTAAATGATGACTAAAATGATATTTTCTATGCATTGATGTTGTTGTGATAGAATGGCGCCATGAGAATAATGCATTAATGAGATGACGTCTACCCAGGATCGACCCAGGCTTTTACTTACGCGGTCATGGATCAGGAAAGGTCAAATTTACACGATTTCAAACAAGCGTAGAACATTGAGTATTCTCTGTAAGCCAAAACTTTCTTCACAGAAGTACTCAAAAACATTTCGAAGGTTTATAGCTATAAAACTTGCAAGAATGGTTATAGGCACTTTAAAGGATGCTTCCTTAGGAGTCGTACAAACAAAAAATTACAGAAAAGTCACCTGAAACAAAGGGACAGAAATTCCTTGACGAGCTCAGAGCACTGTTCAGGGGGGTGCACATCAAGGTTCAATATTTTGCACATAGCAGCTGGTCCAAACCCAATGTTATCACAAAGAAGAGGAGGTTTACCAATGAGCATCTCCACCACAGTACATCCAACACTCCTTAAATGACAATTTACTTCTTTATTAGTGCACAAATCTCAATAGTATGACACTTGCACTGTAGTAACTAAGAGTAAATATATAAGTTGATAAGAGTATGCTAACCACCGTGAAAATTGTGGTGCAGCTCACACCGTGGCAAAACATCACGCGCATGCGCCTTAGATGAGCCCAGCGCGCGCGCGTCCGCTCAGTTTCCCGCCGAAACTAAAAGAAATCAGAGACAATCACCCCTGTATCTACTTTTAAGTACGTATGCGTATTTACGTGAAATGTTTCGCGAAAAAAATAAGAAAACTACTTAAAAGATAAACCTAAGACGTTAACAGGTTGCAGTTTTCTTAATTTGTAATTCACTGTGAGTTTACTAAGTTATAAAATTATTTACTAAAAAGGTTAAAGCCCTCGGTAATTTGTATTTGATAGCAGAGCCTTCGTTCTTTCGGCCAGCGGAGCATACCGTTTTGCCGCGGTGTGGGTGCAGCTGACATTTCGGTTTTGTCTACTTCCATGTTTACTCAGACTTTATACCAAGTTACTCGGGCTGCCTGTGGCAAGTTGGAGTTTCGGAATAAAAGAGCCATGCCCCGAGGCCTGCCGAGGGCTGCTGCTGAGTTACGGGCTCAGTTGGTAGGGTGGTGTTGTCGACAACAGGCGTTTTATCTATGTCGACTGGTGGTGGCGCTGCTCCTGTGGATGGAGACTCTTTAGCAGTATCTGGTGCAGGTGGCTGTGTAGGTGCTGGGACATGGTCAATTTCTCTATGGACTGCTAGTCCCACGATCTTCCGGAGATGCTTCCGATTCCTCCTGTAGACACGGCCATTCTCAGTCCGCACTTCATACGATCTGACATTGTCTTGGCCTTCTACTTCGGCTTTGAACCATCTACCCGATCTGTCGTTTGGCTTTGGTGTTACTCGTACTATGTCTCCTTTCTTGAGTGGTGGCAGTTCTCGGGCGTTCCTGTTGTAGTAGTTGGTCTGTAGCCCTTTCCTCTTTAGTAGATTGTCCCTGGCATTTTCTGGGATTTTTGGTCTCAGGAGTTCTGCTGCAGTAGGCATGCAGTATATAGTGTCCTTGTCCTTCGGCCATAAAGTCTTTGTACTGGCGAACTCCCTACACCTTCTGATGGATTATTCCTCCAGCTAAGTAACGCCACATAGAAATCAGTGCCTGCTTCCTCGCACTTCTTCATCAATTGCTTCGCTGTCTTAATTGCATCGGGGAGCTTGTTGCTGCCTCAAATTCATACTCCTTGGCGAATTGTTGAAACTCGGACCACTGTCGCTGTAGAACGCATTGGGAATACCGTGGGCGGTGAAGTGACGTTTCAACTTCTTGATGATCTCCTTTCCATTTTCTTTCTCTAGGTGATAAATCTCAAAGTATCCTGAGTAGTGCACTGCGCAGAGATAGTCTCTCTCTCGTAGAGTGAAGATATCACATCCGATCTTCTACCATGGGCGGTATGGTACTTCGTGGACTATGAGTCCATGGTTGCCACCCATCAGGGAAAAGAAATCCCTGACTTTTTACTGACCAGGAAACAATTTTCACTGACCATAATAAGACTGTTTGACATTCCCTCGTCCAAAACAAAAGTCATTATCAAAACCTGTAGCATCACCTCGCAGACGCTTTGAGGCACGAGGGACCCTCGTGGCAACCTGAACATAAAATTCCCTGACTTTGACAAGAAATTTAAAATTTCCCTGACCAGATGAAAAAATTCCCGGACTTTGAAATCCCCCCCCCCCCGGACTTTTCCCTGACCTGTGGCAACCCTTATGAGTGGCTCCTTCTGTTGCTGTGCTGCCAATGGGTTGCACACGTCACACTGTTCTATGTAATTGGTTACTTCTTCCTGGCCAATATACTAGTTCTCTTGCTCTCCTCAAACAACCTTGAATACCGATGTGGGAGCTGTAGATCTTGTCTTTGATTTTCTGTCTCGGAGTCTGTGGGATTATGCACCTTAATCCTTTGAAGAGTATTCCGTCCTGTGCAGCCAGTTCATCTAGGATATTGAAGTATGCATGAACTTCTGGGGGTGCATGTTCTGTGTGGTCAGGCCAACCTTCCTGTATGACTCTCTTCAATGTCAGCAAAAATAAATAAATTCAAACTTCAAAAATTATCGAATGAAAATGCATTATTTCGATGGTTTTCTATTGAATTTATGAGCACCAACTAATGAAATTACGAGCAAGGAGAATAGACAATTATCACCTTTTACATTCCTTTGCCTTTCATGCTACCGTTCTTAGCCGTAGCATTACTTAAACAAGTTATGTGATCGGTTGGTAGTACAAACTTTATAATATCACAGACCAATCCAAATCCTTGTTTCTTGACAAACTACTCTACCCCTGTAAGTAATATTTTGACCTCAAATTCCGTACAATGCATCGTCATTCACACAGAGCGAAAAATAATATTTGACAGTGGCCGCGAAATTTTGATTTTGCTCGATATTTACAGCATCGTTCTCGCCACAGGCAGCCCGAGTAACAATGCTTCTGTTATATAATTATCTGCACGGGAGAATCTTCACAAACACAATACGTATGACGTCATACATTACCATATGTCTGCCTTCTGGTCAGGTGCCTCGTTTGTAATCATTTCTGGACTCATCCAGTAACAAGAACTGTGTCTACTCGTCGTTGTGGCCGGACTCTGGAACGAATTGATTAAGAATTAGGCTTCTCAAACTCATGCATAATTAATGAAACAAACAGCCAATCGGGTCGTCTCATTTTGATTAAGTGCATGTACCCTTGATACCCGGTGAAATACACCGTCATTGAAGTATCCAAACACGCCGTTATGAGGTATCCAAACACGCCGTGTTGAGGTATCCAAACACGCTGTGTTTTGACAAGGTCAAACCTGATAGCCAAATACGCCGTGAAGGACACGATGTCTTTCTTAATCACTCTTGATTACGAACTACACTCTCGCTACGTGGTCGTGTAATTTTGTAATCACTATTAGTAGACCAAACAACTCAGTTCTACCATTAATAAACGCGACAGAGAATGAACGGAAAACCTCTTATCATTTTATCCCTTTTGACTCCCAAGAGTGCCATATGGCACTATATACTGGTTACTTGCTTTGAGGGTTCCAGTAATGCTAAGTTTAAAGAGCAAGGCCCTGAGATTCCCACACAGCAAAATGTATAGACATGATCCTACTGAAATGCATTTGGCATATTAAAAATGAATAATTTCATCTAAATCCTCCTTTCTTTGCATAACTTAACTACAGTTTACATTATTTCATTTCAGAAAGAGACTAAAATGACGCTTACAGAAAAAAATTGTTATCCTCAAATTCTAAATCTTCTTACAAAAATGCATGTTTCACATCAAATATAGGCTTTAAAGTTTACACTAACCTCACTTTCTGTTCCTGAACACTTAAAATTGCCCAGCACCAAGCCATTCTCTCCGTTAGCACTTCACCGCAAGCTAAATTCAACCACTCTAACCGCAAAGCATGCCGGGAAATCCAACCAAATAGCGACAGGACCCTCCCCCCGTCTTCATTCTTCAAAATATATAAGTCTAAAGCGATTTCGACCTCATGCCTTCATATTCGAATTAATGGCAAGTAAATGTTGTCCAATATTCCAAAAAAGCTATGATAGGTGGCTCCAGACATCCATTTATAAAGCCCACGGCAAGATGACTGAAGAAATCATGGCCCATAATTTGCCACGAGCAAGAAACGAGGTAGCCTGAAATTCAGCCTCCTCCTTAGCTCGTTCCAAGGTCCACGAGCTGAGGCGGCGGCTGAATTTCAGGCTAGAAACGAGGCTCCATCTCAGTCAAACTGACACCAGGCACAGAATCAGCTGTTCTTCGAGACTGAAGTGCTGATTGAAACTCTCATCAGACTTAAAGGGGCTGTGTCACGGTAAGACTTTAAATTCGTTTTTCCGGGCCGGAAAGAGCTATTTCTACTGATTTTGATATGAACTAACGAACCTCTCGGCCATGTGGGATGCTTAAAATGAAAGCAAATATGCAAAAATGACTAACAAACAGTGTATATAAACAGTCTCCAGGGAAAATATTGAAAATCCTTTCAATCAAGCATTGAGGGAGGGAAGTTTAACTGTTTGTATCCAATTAACAGCCACTAAACGAGCGTTTACTCGATACATGCGCAGTACCATGACATAGCCCCTTTAATGATGACCTCCAGCACTCTATAAATGGTGAAAAAGGCTTTAAAAAGCCTTAAATTCTCTGTATTCCCCAAACAAACTTCCCGCCAGCTCCGCAGTATTCAAAACGACAATGCATTTAAAATGGCCGACTGAATACTTTGAGCCCCCAGTATTATAGGTCAGTTGAAAATTCCATGGTAACAGTTTTCTTAGGGGGGAGGGTTCTTTTCGGTCTAGAAATAGCTAAAAATCAGTTCAAAGGCCTTGGGGCTTAAAGGGTTAACACACGTTATAGAAGTACATACCTTCATGTCTTTTGAGGTTCCAAAGCCGCTGATTTTGACGACTTGCTTTTCGTCCAGCAGAATGTTCCTCCCTTTTGACAACCGACAAAGAGGACATAAGTTATCCAATTATCAACAATGATTGCTATAAAAATAGTTACTTTATACGGACACTTCTATTATTTATTGTGTTTATAAAATACCGTAAAAAATCGAATGAGCGCCCTTATTTTCTGTTTCTAATGCGAAGAGAGGCAGTATATAAGGAGAACATACATACATACACACTTTATTTAAACACTGTAAAATCATCAGTAAGTACAAGTTAAAACAAATTAAAATGCGTTTAAAACTGGTTTACATGATTGCCGTGTGGGAATCCGTTGCCACATAAGAACGTTTGATTTCCCTTTTGAATTTCCCAAGTGACTCAATTGTTCGGTTGTTCCACAAAACAGCCCCATTATAACTGAGGCTTCGTTTTAAATAATCGGTACGGGGCTTGAGTACATTTAATTTGTCGTTACTGTTTCGTAGGTCAAAATTTATGCTGCTGGGAGTAAACATGTTTTGCAAGTACACTGGAGCGAGGCCATGTATTATTTTAAACATTAAGATAGCTTTGTGCTTTTTTCGGCGTAAGGATAGACTATCTCAGTGTAGCTTATCGAGAAGTAAAGTTGCACTAGTGTCGTAATTCGATTGAAGGATAACCCTAGCAGCTCGATTTTGAAGCTTTTCACTTAATTGTTGGTTTAATCCATCCCAAACAGAGCTGCAGTAGTCAAAATGGGGCTGGATTAGTGCCTGATACATTCTGAGAGCAACGCTCGTAGGAATAAAAGATCTTATGCGCTTAAGGGCTCCTATAGCAGAGGAGATTTTCTTTGATTTTTGTTCGACATGCTTTGACCATGAGAGTCGATCATCAATTATCACGCCATAGAACACTGTAGAGAAGACTTAACAGTTGTTTTAGGGAGAGCAATGTCGAGGTTAAGTTGCAGACTTCACCATTTGCAACCTGAAATGTGATTGGTTACCCAAACAATAGCCCCTAAAACAATACAAACCCTAACCGTAAAACAATGGGATTCTTTATCAGTGAAGTCCAATAGGATACGACCAACAGAACAGTGAATTCTAACCGGTTAAGTGACGAGACCAGTTTATGTTTGGTGTGGGAAATAAAACATAACAAACTGCAGCTGTTGTATATATAACAACAAATACGTTTTCAGGGGTCTTTATTGGAATACGACCATGGGGGCTTGTTGTCCTGGGCGCGTATTGGACATGGCGCTAATTCGAATTTTACGGTAAATGAATCCCACCTCGAAATATTGCGAACATATTAATCAAAGGTAACCATTGGGTGACTCACGGATGACAATGTTGAATCCTGTCAATCAAATTTATTGCAAAACTTTCTTTCATTTCTCCAAACTATTTTAGTGAAATGAAACCCATGCAAACCCTTATAACGCAATCAAGCAGTAACCAAACTTGGGCTGCCTGTGCTTCTTCACGAACCCACCACTGGTCCACACGGCGGCAAAACGTTGTACTCCGCTGGCCGAAAGAACGAAGGCTCTGGTTTCAAATACAAGTTTCCGAGTGCCTATAAGCCCCATTTTTTTATCATTAAATCGATTCTATATCAAGTAAATATATACATTGTAAGAGATTTCTTCATTTGAGTGTTACGTCTGAGTTATAGAGGTATGCTAATTTTTTGATGTCCAGGAGGCACACAAAAGGTCCTTTCTTACTCCTTGTGAAAGAAACAATTTCTGATTCATACAAAATATTTGGTAAAATCACTGATATAAGGCCCAAATATATGTGAAAAAAACTTCATATGTCCTACATTGTTGTCACAGCGTTTTTACAAGTTAGGCTATTTTTAGATTATTTTCCCCGCCAATAGGAGATATTGTAGTTGAGTCTACGAATAGCAGTTTCAGCGGTATTGACCCGAACGCCTCACTTCAATGTAATGAAGCGCCATTGAAACCATCATTCTTACACGACACCAACACCCTCCTAAACAAGCACGACTAATTTAGATACACAGTTTGAATGGCGCTTCATTACATTGAAGTGAGGCGTTCGGGTCAATACCGCTGAAACTGCTATTCGTAGACTCAACTACAATATCTCCTATTAATGGTTGCACCGTGGCGGAACAAAAGATGCCTCATTAGCTACTTTTGTTATACCAACAACATGTCTGCTACGCTTTTGTGATTTGATTCCCTTAGGAATAATTGCAACTGAACAATAGCGGGAAACCATTCTAAAAATAACCTTGTGAAAACGCTGTGACATAGGCCTAGTATGCGGGATGGACGCTGTGACATAGGCCTAGTATGCGGGATGGACGCTGTGACATAGGCCTAGTATGCGGGATGGACGCCCCTAGTTATGGGCTCCTGACGTGTGTGACATCACAAATTAACATACTAGAAATAGAAACCTCTATAACTCAGACGGAACACTAAAATCAATAAATATTTTACTATTCCCCTATTTACCAGAAGTCCATATCCATACACAAACCACAGAAAATCCAAATTTATATAAGAGAGCCTGCTTTGGGCTTCCTGTGTATACAAATTCAAAATGGCGGTCAGGAAAGAAAACAGAATTCTAACGGGACAGGACTTTCCTGTGGCTAAACCACAGATCAAATTGGAAGGAAAGTAATTAATTTTACCTGGGAATATTGTTAACTTTCAATTATTAAGCAATCACTATAGTAAAAAGCTATTGCATGCTTGGTATGGTGCTCGCTGGCTCGCACAAAGTTAGGCATTCCCCGGGGGCATTCCCAATATTCTAAGGGTCTGAGCTTTTCAGAGTCGATCGCCCTGATGCATTTTCCAGTCTGCAGTCTGCATTTTCCAGTCTGCAGTCTGCATTTTCCAGTCTGCATTTTGTACTGCATACAATACTGTGTGGTTTGATGACAAAAAGTTGTTAATTACCATTCTGAAAAACGTTACTCATGGCTAAATAAATTTAGTTCGGTTCCTCGGTAATAATTCACTCTTTTCGCCTGGTGGCCATCTTGGATTCAAAGCGATGCGATCCTTTGTTTTTGCTAGGTTAGCCACGCACTGAGGGATATCAGAACGAGTTTACCTAGCAAAAAAGAAAAAAAATATTGCCTCGCTATGAATCCAAAATGGCCACCATGGAAAAGAATGAATAGTATCACAAAGTGATACCATGACATTTCGGATATTAGTTATTACATTTTTCCAAGAGCCTCCGGAGGATTTGAAAAATATTCTCCGCCTGCGGCGTCGAGACTTCCACAAATCCTCATTCAGCTCTTGGGGAAATTTAATCACTAATTTTCCTTGTAATCGTACATCTTATACCCCTGCATTCACACCAACTAAACCTGTTTAATTAAACTGAGTTTATGTAGCCCCCATATTGCATGTGTTTAGTTGCATAGAGTTAAAACTATATCGTTTAGTTAAGGTCAATTTTGCGAATGCGAATTAAACAGCTTTTAGACATAACTGTTTAAGCTTTGGTGTACTAACCAATAAAACCCAGCTCACGAAAGATTCAGTGGTCTTTACATGGAATTACAACTATTGATTTTCAATCTAATGCTCGTCTTTTTTAAGCTGTTCAGTTATATATCATTCAGTCCGCTCTCTTTACTTCCTTTATTATATCAATATTTATGTGTATGTATATGCGTGTACATGTATGTGTATATAAATATATGATGCAGATTATATTTGTTTATTTGAATTACACAAGCCCTCTCGATGAGCTATAGCTCTTGGAGCAAATGTAAAGAAAATATATTGTTCAAATAAATAATAATAAAAACTCCCCGCGCTTTTCAGTACGCCTATACGTTTTTAGTACGCCGTATACGTTTTTAGTACGCCGTATACGTTTTTAGTACGCCGTATACGTTTTTAGTACGCCGTATACGTCCTCTATACTGCTTCTAACCTTTGATATCTCCGTGAATGATTCCATTTTCGTGTAGGTACGCCAAACCAGTGATTATCTGCCGGGTGAAACTTCTGGTGTTCAGTTCATCAAATGGACCATTCGTAACAATTTTCTGGTAAACAGATCCCTAAGTCAAACAAAGAAATACCAAAACTCAGCAAAAATGTTAGGAATATTACTAGGTATAGCGTTTGTGAAGCCAAAGTGGAATGCAAAAATAACTAATTTCGTGGAAAAAGATGGGCGGGGATTCAGGTTTCTTGATGGAAACCACTGACTCTTCTGATGTGCCTCTTTTTTGCCTAATAGGCAATTTTGACCTCTAAAAGGGACAACAAATAGGAAAAGTAAACTCGAAGGCCAAAAAACTACTAGAAAAAAAATGTTGGTTGGTCATATATTTGTTACAAGCAAAAAAGGGCAAACATTCCTACCTGAATTTGTTTTCCCCTCACAACTGAAGCAACCCTAAATCTAAAGCTACCTTTGAAAATCAGACAATTAGATACAAAGACTGAGGGTTATTAACTTCACTGATTCCTACCCCTGGTATGTATTCCATGAGCATGGCCAGGGTGGTGACAGTTTCCCTTGCAGAATAGTATCGCACTATGTGCAGATGCTTAATAGTCTTTAGAATGTTGATCTCTTTCCTCAATGCCGCCACGTGCTGCAATCAAATGATTCCCCATCTAAGTACCTCTTAAAGCACGTTATAGTACCCATCAAACACTACTTAATAATTCATGAGGTAAGTAGCCAACCAGAGGTCTTGATTTGTACCCATGTAAAAATGAAAGGCGGGATCCCGCCTATCCCACCTGGGATCCCACCTTCTTTACAGCTGGGATCCCAGGCGGGATCTTGTGAGATCCCGGCCGGGATTATTAGACATCCCGCCTCAGACAATCCCACCTGGGATCCCGCCTTCCCACCCGGAATCCCGCCCGGGATCCCGCCATCCCGCCCGGGATCCCGCCATCCCGCCCGGGATCCCACCATCCCACCCGGGATCCCACCATCCCACCCGGGATCCCACCATCCCGCCCGGGATTATTAGACATATCCCACCTGGGATTCTGCCATCCCATGCAAATGCTGGATCCCACCTGGGATTGGCGGGATCCCAGCTATCCCGCCTGGGATGTAACAAATCCCACCCGGGATCCCACCTCTATAAAGCCAGCATAATTATTCCATGAAATGTTTTGTTTACATACTATGAATTCTTTTCATTGTACTGGTATGTAAACTTTAATTTATAGAAAAAAATTACATACCGGTATATCGTATTGAGATAGCAGATACTTAACATGATTGGCAGGTAAAAAAATAATTATATAGTGAATGACATAGGACCTTCTATAGCTTAATGTATACTTGGGTTGCTGGGTCCTATAAAAAAAAAGCTTAATAGGAAAGCTTTTACGGTAGCCATGCAGTGTTTCAATCAATTTAATAAAGAGATGAGGGCTTAGAAAAGCTGAAATGGCTGTTATGCCTATACCATAAAATCCTGTTTGTATTCTCTTCTGGTATGATTAAACCCCTGGCTATAGACTGGTAACATAAAATCTAATAAAAGACCTCTTCCAAAAAACATGGCAGAATTTTAATTGCAAACGACCAAACTTGCTGTTATAAATTATTTAATGTCCATTATATTTCATGGTCTTATACTGCACTGGCTCACTAAAATTTAATCCACACAATTTCTAGCTCATGTACTTGATCCGATCTGCAAATCGATAGACCTCTCCTTGTTCAAGCACTTGCAAGAGATCAAGTGACAAAGTGCTGTGCCGAATCCGCTGTGCCTATGATGGAAGAAAGTAGTGTGTTAAAAGTTATTGAATACGAGAGATGCACGTAGCAAGAGTTATTTTCCAAAATTGTAGTACAGTGTTCTATTTATGCACATACTGTTAAAAAATATGTATTTCCCCTAGGCCTATAGCTATAAAGTGAAATTTCACATGCACAATGTCCACTAATTTACAGAAGAACTTAAAGTATTGACTGAATTGAATTTGTTTGAATTGCAATTCCGTATAAACACGTGCAAATTATTTCACTTCCAAAAAGCAATATTACCTTTTGTTGTAACTCAGTGACACTGCCTTAAATTAAAAGTGAGACATTTCACTCTCTTCGAACAGTAGTACTCCATGACTACAAGATTTCGATCAATCCTTTAACTAAAAGATTCACTTTACATAAACTTGGTAAACTTTTTGTATGGATTTCGTCATTGAAAATGGATAAGATACAACTACAAGCAGACCACGTGCACGAGACCGTTCAAACAACAGCTGAACTAAAAGTATGATAACCAAGCGCTATATTCCCTTTTCTTGTTACAATCCACAACAATTGAATGATCACATCTTACCTTTATAGTTTTCTTATCTCCCATGTATTTTGAAAACCCTTTGCTCAGTTTGGAAGCCATATTATACAAGAAATCGCATGTCGTGCCTAAGTTGTTAGTTTTGAAAATGGCGCTATGTGCCCGCACAATTCAGGTCAGTGGTCTTTAGATAAGCAATGCATCCTGGGATCAGTTCACATCCGCCATCTTTGTTTGTTGTTGAGAACTTTACTAAAGCTGAGCTGGCGGGAAGTGCTTCATCTGAGGATTAATTTGCGAAATGGTCTGGCTATATATTCAAGGAATCTAAACGCTAATGAACTGGTCAACTAACTCCTCATCTGTTTTGCTGTGTCTGCCTGGAAAGCATGTAAGTCGTAAGGCCATTTTAACACCCAAGGCTGCATGCTATAGCTGGGACTGAACTCAGGTTCTCACTTTTATATTAGTTTTACGCAAACATCAACCTATATATTTTCTTCTCCTTTTCTGGTTGCATGAAGCCTTGACCTATAGTACAACCAGCAATGAGTTGTATCAGGACTTTGCTGTTTCTAACGAAATTATTATACATGTATTAGTCGAGTCCACTCGATCGATTGCTGAGCATGTACCTCGTAGACATCAAGTTTAAATAAACTGCCAACTCATGCAACTTGTACTTCATTTCTGTATAAATCTTGTAATGTTTCAGCCAGTCATTAACGTTCCTATTTCTCGGAGAAAGTTATGAAATCTGCGCTTCTGTAAGTAACTTTAGATCCTTTGAAAGCCAATTTATTATTGGTTGGAGTTCCAATTTGTTCTGTCAATAATTGTTTGGGCGTATGTTCGATCTGTCAGGTGGTAAGGTGCCAAACAAACGTTGCCTTGTGAAATCCACAACAATATTTTTTTACCATGTGATGGTTAATATTAGGGTGTTCATGAATGTTCTAGCTGCATGCAAATTTGGAAGCAAGTGCTGCATATAACTTTCCATATCCTATGAAAAGATTTAGTATTTACACTGTAACATACAGCTAGTTTTCATAGTATTTTCATAGTACCTTAATTTCATAGCCTCTTGTTATACTAATTTCTTAGTCTGATTTCATAGAATGTAAAATTCAAAGCCAAACAATTCATAGGGGACTATATTCATAGGATATAATTTCCCTTTATAAAATTTGAGTCTTTCATAGGTCTATGAAAAGAAACCTTCATAGTGCTATGAAAATATTTCATGGGATATTTCATAGGTTGGCCTAGTTTCATATAGCCTTTTCATGTGGTCTTAATAGGATATTGCACTAGTAGTGTATACACTGGTATTTCATTGGAAATTATATATTAAAATATATGTACTGATTGCTGTAATTTACTTTCCAGGTGGGATTTTGTTGTCATATATATCCCAGACAGATAGCTGCATGGGAATGCCAGGATCCCATCAGCTATCCCGGCTTTAGAGGTGGGATCCCAGGTGGGATTTTATTTCATGCCAGGTGGGATAGTTGGGATCCCTCCATCCCACCTGGGATCCCGGCTTTAGAGTAAGGATCCCAGGTGGGATTTTTTTTCATGCCAGGCGGGATAGGTGGGATCCCACCATCCCACCTGGGATCCCATATGTCCCACCTGGGATCCCGGCTTTAGAGGTGGGATCCCGGGTGGGATTTCTTACCATCCCAGGCGGGATAGCTGGGATCCCACCAGATGACATGGGATCCCGCCAATCCCACCTGGGATCCCAGCTGGGATTGGCGGGATCCCACCTCTGTCCCGCCTCTATTTTGACATGGGTACCACGTGACGTACTTTGAAACCCTTTTCAAAGTCCAAGGACTTTGAACTATGAATATTCATAGTTCAAAGTGCTTGGACTTAGAAAAGAATTTCAAAGTACTGTAGGCAAATACCTTGAACAAAGGGAGGTCTCACGATTGATCACAGACTTCCCCAAGCGGTAAAAAATGTCAAAGTACAATACCTGTCTTGATGTCCTCTTATTCATAAATTCCACCTAAAATGTATTATATATGTATTGTGCAAAATAGACTTGAACTTGATGCATACAGTGGAATCTGTGTTTTTTTTTGCACACTGCCCCGACACTGCGCATGTCCGTAACGCCGACTATAGTGCCAAACTATGTGTTCATCAAATTTCACGCCAGGTTGTAAACACTTACTCCCACGAGAACAAGCGCATAATTGCTAACATTCCATCTTTTCTTTAACATGAACGATATGTAAATACGCAAGTACAACCTACAAGCCTGAAACATCGAAACTCTAAATGCATGAAGTTTTAAAATCATTTTGTTGTTTATCCCATAACCACCAAGCAAGCATGAAATTATTAAGTAGTATTTGATGTCGTTTCAAGGCCTCCAATTCGGACTGGACGGGGTTTCAAAGTCCTCGCAATTAGTTCCAGTACTCGGCGTAATTGCGCGGACTCATTGCGCGGTCCTCATTGTCGGCCTTGAAACATTACTTAACCTTCACATGCAGTTAATGGGAATTTAAGGATATTCATAAGGAACCATATTATCACCCCGATATTGGGGGATAATTATAATTTGATGAAGTGTAAAACTATATCTACAATTATCCTATAAATATTATATTTCAGCCAATCAGAGCTCAGCATTACTAAAATAATAATAATAATGTTATCTATTGTCTCCGAAGAGTTTTTCAATAGAGCCCTGCATAACATAAATAAGAAACAAAAATAAAAATACATTAATAATCTAGAGTTAAAAACTAGGCTAAAAATACATTTATAGAGTGACTAGAGCTAAAGTTCATGATAATTCAAAAACATGTCTTTTGACATTCTGTTTAAAACGTTTCCCGCAACGAATTATCTAAACTATTCCATTCACTAAAACCTTGGTATAATATATAAACGTTGTTTGCCATAATTAAGCTTGATTCTTGGAAGTCTAATCGAATTCTTTCTCCTTGTATTATACATGTGAATGTCACTGTTCTTTTTAAAGATATTAAAATCATAATCAATGAGTCCATTGACAAACTTATATTTTAAAATATTACGATGCACAAGACGACGTTTGGAAAGAGTAGGCCAATTGAGATTTGACAAGGATTGTGCTGAAGAACTATACCTAGGTAAGTTAAGAACTATCTTGGCCGCCTTATTTTGCAAAATCTGAAGATCGTCCATAAGGGTTGAGTTGTATTTGTCACCCGGCGCATCCTTAGACAGAGACGTATAAGCCGTTGGCCTTGTCTCCTTCCTCTTCTAGTAAAGTAAAGTCACCTTTATTTATAGAGGGTTTAAACACGTTAACCGGATAACAGTTATCTAACACGTGGCCCTCTCTTTACTTTAGTCCTACGGTTCTACATCCTTATCCGAGAAGACGAGAAGGTCTAACCGTTCACTGTTCAATTATGTAAAGGCAGCACCTTCTACTCAGTTATTTTAAGACCCTGAGTGTTGGTCCGGCCAGGGTTTGAACCCACGACCTCCCGCTCAACAGATCGGAGCTCAACCACTGAGCTAACGGGGACTGAGGCGGTTAGCTCTTCTAATCTATACAAGAACCAATTGTGCTGTTTCGTGAAAGAGTAGGGGATTGTCTTCCGACACAACAGCCTGGTATTCTGAGGTACTAACAATCACTCATGATTGTCAACTGCATGGCAGCTCATGGCAGCACATTGCGCCACAATTATAGTAGCCCGTATCACAAAAATAACTTTGTGAAGTACTGCATTTGAATATACGCATACAGAATTTGCGCTATATAAATGAATACTTTTACCTTTTTTAAACGACAGAAACTAACCTCCTTAATATCAGGTGCGTCTTGTCCGAGGCCAACAACTTTAACAGCAAGATTTTCTCCTGAAACTTTGTCTCTGCAAAGGTACACCTAAAAACAAGTTCAACATAACTTCTTTAAAGTGCTTATGAGCCCTAGCCAGAAATTGTTTATTTGGGTGTAGTAAAATGTTTAAGACCTTGTTCAACCATTATTGGGTGATTTATTGTCGTAATATTGCTATAAAATGCGTTACAAATCCTTGAAATGACGTCATATAAGTCACATTATGCTAATGAGTTGAACATGAATTGAGTCACGCAACACTGAATGTCGTTATTTTTTCGTTTTGTTTTTCAGGCTTCAGATATTTGATCCTTGCTATCTTATTGAAATATATTGTAATAAGTGGAGTTGACATAAACATAGAGGAAAAGGAACTAAAATTGGTTTGAGACGTAAATGACGTCATTCAGTGATCGTTAATAACTGTCCTTGAGCCATTTTGTCACATTCCTCGTAGCAAGTCAAAGACAAATCAATGACCTAATCTTTTTCCATAAGATTAAGAATAAGTTTCTCAGTATTAAAATTGAAATTTTCCAAATGAGTGTTTATGTACTTTCGACCTGGAAGTCTTCAACATTTATGTAATTTCCGTCACATCGGTGCAGGCGTTAATGCCTATAAACAATCATTTTTTATTTGCCAGATGTATTTCATGTTGGAATCTCCTTCCAAGCGAGGCTGTAATCGCACAGTCAGTATTTTTTTTCGTTCCTTGGTTGTTGATATCCCGGGTGGCTACTGATTCTGACCTTTCCCGCATTCGATCGAACAATGGCACCAAGTTGAAATTCGGGGTAGAGAAAAATACAGTAAATGTATGAACATGTCTACTCCAATCTCAAATTGGTGCCATTGTTGGTGGACATTCGGGAGCGGAATGCGGTAAAGGTCTATTAGTTTTCGCAAGTTTATCGTAATAGCATGTAATAGCTGCGGTTACACTACCCCAGATAAAGTCGTCTACCCAATAAAACTAACCCCAATAAAATCCATCTGGGGTTTGAATTTACCTGGGTACAGCGGTTACACGAAGACCGTTGAATATCACGCCCCAGTAACTTTGTGGCTTCGTTGATCTTCGCTTCGTTGATCAAAACAATCACGCCTCTCGAGAGCTGTCAGATCCTCGAAATTTCATTGGCTGGACTATCTGGGGTCGGCAGCGACCCCTAAGACTTATCTGGGGTGCTATCAAGGGAAAGTTCCATTGTTCTTTCTTTCGTAACTATGGAAATATACCTAGGTACGTTTTCTCCTGGGCAAATCGGTTAGACACGGAAACACGAATTTACCCGGGTAAATTTCCAATATACCTAGTAAAACTGGTCTAGTGTAACCGCAGCTATTATTAGTGTCAGTTTTGTATTATATACATTTTGTAATGTAAATATGTAAGTACAAACCGGCGCTGACCGTGCCTGGATTAGTTTATGCTACAACTGGAACGAGTTCAAACCATTTTTGTATACATGTTTGGGAACCTCGACAGAAAAACAGTACGCGCGCTGTGTGATGGAAGACACCATTTTAAATAGCATTGCCGAGAACGAAATACTTTTTTTCTGAAGTAGTCTACTCTTTCGGAGAACTCATTTCTTTCAGAGCTTGCTTGTTTAATGTCATCTATAGATATATTCCTGGTCATATTGCCAAAGGCTAAGAGCGAATCCGATTACAAAATAAATAGCACTTCGAACGTAACGTAGGAGATATACATCTCTCTCAAAAAGTATTATCGACTAACCTTGGCATAGCCCCCTGACCCTATCATTCTGACCAACTCATAGTATTCTGGGTCTAGAAAGTTTCCCAATCGATTCAGCTGACGTTGATCCTTTTTCTTTGGCTTGGATAATTGGGGAATTGGGGAACCTCGGAAGCCAGGCCTTTTTTCCTGAAAAGTGAAGGTAATATGTGTCATCATGACCGACTGAAAACATTTTGGAACTATTTTATTACTTAACATATGGCACTACACAATATATAGTTCAAGTATGATCCTCTTGAGTCGCACGCTCTTTCGTTTGGTTTGACTAGAAAATTCATTAAGCACCTTTTATGGTCGACACTCGCTGCACAAGTTATTTAGAGATTCGACGGCGATCGCGCGCGAATAGAGTGATTTCACTAAACCCGTGAAACAAAATCTACTAGTCTGTATCTAGTACATTGTCTTGAATAAAACAGAAGAAAACAATGGAATTACGTGTCTCCTACTGTGCATTAGTCTACTAATTGTTTCACGGGTTTTCTGCAATCACTGCTGATATCCAAATAAGTAAATACGTCCAATCATATTCGAATGTGGAAACACTGAATATAAAGATATGAGTAAAACAAGAGTCGAAAGCCTTAATGCGTCAAGGTGTCACCAATGCGTTATCAGTTCAATGTCAAAGCATTACTCGAAATTGCTCCTTCAAGTTATTCAAGTAGTTATTAATTCAAATAATGAGTAGCATTATTGATTTTGCAGTGTTGATGTCAGTGGTTCAACCATAATCTATCTTTAATATATAATTATCGATGAAATACCAGCGTATATCTCGTGTTGATCAAATATCTTACTCGTTCGCTGCGCTCACTCGTAAGATATATAGAATAATACATGGACGCTTGGAGATATGGAATTTATCTTCGAGTGTTCAATTCGATAGTCTAGTAGTTCAACTCGATAGCCTAGTCATTCATTGAGATCGGCATCACAGAACTTACTTGTAGTACCACTGTCTCACGAGTAAGCGCAGCGAACGAGTGAGATATCGAGCTGAACACGAGAAGATAAATTTTATATCTCCAAGCGTCCATGTATTATTCAATTTAATTTATAAACAATACTTGGACCTGGGCCCGGTTGTTCGAAGGAATGGTAAGCGTGTGACGTGGAACTCGCTGATTGTCTGGGAGGCGATATCCACACATGTAAAATTATCGTGTTCAGATACGATATTTCTCAGTGCTGGAAATCCTTGTAAAACACTGTAGTTTATAGAATAAATTTCATTAACACTCGAAGATAAAATCCGTATCTCCGCGCGGCCATGTTAAATATCCTCTATATAATTAATGGTAAGAACGTAATTAGTATCGTAATTATTACGGTGCTTCGAAAACTAAACTAGTTTAATTTATTAACAAATCTAGCAAAACCCAAATTATAGCGGTTTTTGACTGTTTCGTTTTGCGGTTGAGTGAAAAATGTTTTGTAATTATCAGCCAATCAAGTTCTAAACTAAAACCAAACATTGTTTTTGACCGTCACGCAATACATTTTCGTTTTAGAGAGAGTTATCCACGATTGGTTCAAGTAAAACGTCAGTTCGTGACTGGTTCATTGTGTTTTTACTTGCTCGTGATTGGTTCATTGTGTTTTTACTTGCTCGTGACTGGTTCATTGTGTTTTTACTTGCTCGTGACTGGTTCATTGTGTTTTTACTTGCTCGTGATTGGTTCATTGTGTTTTTACTTGCTCGTGACTGTTTCATTGTGTTTTTACTTGCTCGTGACTGTTTCATTGTGTTTTTACTTGCTCGTGACTGGTTCATTGTGTTTTTACTTGCTCGTGACTGGTTCATTGTGTTTTTACTTGCTCGTGACTGGTTCATTGTGTTTTACTTGCTCGTGACTGGTTCATTGTGTTTTTACTTGCTCGTGACTGGTTCATTGTGTTTTTACTTGCTCGTGACTGGTTCATTGTGTTTTTACTTGCTCGTGATTGGTTCATTGTGTTTTTACTTGCTCGTGATTGGTTCATTGTGTTTTTACTTGCTCGTGACTGTTTCATTGTGTTTTTACTTGCTCGTGACTGTTTCATTGTGTTTTTACTTGCTCGTGACTGGTTCATTGTGTTTTTACTTGCTCGTGACTGGTTCATTGTGTTTTTACTTGCTCGTGACTGGTTCATTGTGTTTTACTTGCTCGTGACTGGTTCATTGTGTTTTTACTTGCTCGTGACTGGTTCATTGTGTTTTTACTTGCTCGTGACTGGTTCATTGTGTTTTTACTTGCTCGTGACTGGTTCATTGTGTTTTTACTTGCTCGTGATTGGTTCATTGTGTTTTTACTTGCTCGTGACTGGTTCATTGTGTTTTTACTTGCTCGTGACTGGTTCATTGTGTTTTTACTTGCTCGTGATTGGTTCATTGTGTTTTTACTTGCTCGTGACTGGTTCATTGTGTTTTTACTTGCTCGTGATTGGTTCATTGTGTTTTCACTTGCTCCCGTGATTAGCTCTGTAATTACTTTGGTTTTACGACACTCGAAAAGGCTTCGTAATCCACCATTGAGAAAAAATATGGTGGCTGTACATTAGACCCACAATCCTTTACGGCCTAACGCAATCCAAATAACACAATTATATCAACTATTTTCTTGAATGACAGTGCCTGGGAAACAGCTTTTCATTTAAAGAAAATTAAATCTAACAAACAGAGCAAAACGTCGGATTGATTAACCATTAGTATTAGTATTTTATTATTATTATCTTTGTTCCTCGCTTTATAGCAGATTTAAAGTCTTTTCCCGCCTTTAGCTACAATCTCATGCAAAATACCTTGAGACACTTATGTTTCTAGGTGAAAAAATCAATTGATTATTACTTACACCCCCCCCCCCCCCCCCCCCCCCCTCCAAATCTCAATGTCGTTCGAGTTCAAGTTTATTTACTTACCCACGGAATTCCATCAGATACAAATATTTACAATAATGTTAACTGGTTTTTATAGAAGCCGTGCAAACACGTTAAAAGTAACTATAAGAATGATAATTATAAATTGTAAAAATTACATATAAACGATTAACCTTCTGATGATTAACCTGGATAACAGAAGGCAGGCCTCTCTCGACTTCCTTAAGAGAGATTTAAAAGAAGAGAGTGATTAAAGTTCTTTATTAATGTTGTCCCAAACAGGAGAACAATAGTCAATTAGGGAGCAGGTCAAAACACATGCCCTCTCGACGGACCCATTTTGGGGTAGGGGGGTGGGGGCTGCTGCCAGCCATCTCCTCTGGAGAGAAAACTCAATATTACAAATAATTTGTTCTTAAATATCTTCAAAACTAAAAGGCATAATCTAGAAACAAATGCACTGTATGTTTTGTCTTACGTTATCATTTCAATTTCTGTGTTAAAATTACCACTAGGCCCCCCAGGTCAAAAATGGGGGTGGTACCCTGCGCTGACAGCTGTGTCTGTTGAAATAAATGGGTCCCTATCTGTGGCATCTCTTTTGACCTGCTCCCTTAGTATGGTTGAATTATCGATTCATATATTCAAGTCAGGGCGTGTTTAGGAACAAAGGATTTTACTCTCCTAAGAGCACCAATTATGCCTGATAAAATTTTCTTTGTTATACTTTGCACGTGGTCAACCCACGAAACGTTCTCGTCGATTATGACACCAAGTGATTTAGAGCTCTCCACTTTCTTAATTTTGCTATTAGCAATATTTATATTAATTTATCATTAACTGTGGCCAACCTCTGTCTAGACCCTACCAACATACTCTCTGTCACGTTCAGGCTCGATTTGTTCGCTGTAGCCATTCATGTATATTAATTAAATCACCATATATCATACTATTGATTTCATTATAATCATCTGACGACATGGTAAAGATTAGTATCGTTTGCATACATTCGGGGAGTTACGAATTATAGACAGTTAGGCAGGTCGTTTATATAAATTAGAAAGACAGGGCCTAAAATACACTCTATGGAACACCACAAGTTAGTGTGCGTGACTCAGATAAGACACCGTTTACTTAACATTGTTGAGAGCGATTGCATAGATAGGACCCAAACTACTTTAAAGCTGCACCATATTTCTGTATTTTTTCTAGTAAAATTTGGTGATTGACGGTAACAAATGCTTTGGCCAGGTAGATGTAAACAACCGCACTAATTAGGCCCTGGCCGTCCAATTACTAAGGTACCATTCATTAGTTATCTCGAGCAAAGTACTCATAGTAGAGCGGAGAGATCGGAATCCTGATTGGCACTGACTGACTATGTTATTGTCTTCTAGATATTGAAATACCTGATCATATATAATTCTTTCACATGACTGGTATAACAGAAATTGGCCGAAAACTATTTACTTCTGATTTCTTTCCTTTCTTAAAGATAGGTGTAATTTTTGCAGATTTCCATTTGTCACGAAAGATGCCAGTTACAATTGATAAATGTATCGGTTTTGTTAAAGGCAATGATGTGATCAGTCAGCAGACGTTTTTTAACAGCGAGGCCGAAATACCATCGATACCTGTTGCTTTAGAAATGTCTAGATTTTGAACCAGTTCTCAGTCGTACTCTTTTACTGGATACTTCATTTAATTCGAAAGAGCATTTAGGATCTTTGATAAAATCCAAGAAATTGGTAGATATACATGGTATAATGTTTGACAATGTTGTTCCTATCTGCGTAACGTGCGTGCTTATTAAACTCATCGGAGATCCTTTCAACCTCGGTAATCTTATTATCATCAATTTCAACTTCAAGAATAGCTGCAGTGTTAGATTTACGCGAGGTCAGTTCATTTATAATACTCCAAGTTGAACGCAAGTCTCCTTTGTGCCATTGAGCACCCACTGGGGGGAGACACGGGGTATGTAGTAGACATCACCACCATTGAGAGGAAAGGAAGTTAGGGTCATGTCTTTTCAGATTTTTGTCTTCAAGAAATGCAAAACCCTCGAGACACTTCCAAAAATTGCAGATCACAGATCACGCGGCAATCCCTTTATGTAGGACGACACAATTTTTTACCAAAAATACAATAGAATACAACACAATACAATTCAATACAACAATAGAACGCAAAACAATAAAATACAACAGAATACAATTTGGTAGCAATTCGTGTCGTCCTACATGAAGGGATGGCCGATCACGCCATCTTCTGCCAGATGTAATCATGTCGGTGGCGGGAAACATTAGAACTGATCCCGCGCGAAATACAATGGATTTTGTTACATATCCATAAGTTTTCCAGATACAACGCATGCTCTCATTGGTTGAACCGGGATCACGTGGCAGTCGTCAAAATCCAATGTGCGCGGGATACACTTTGAATGTGTCACGCCACGTGATCACATCGTGACAAAAGAGGGTGTGATGTGTCAGTATTTTAATCTTTCTATAAACAACAAGCAACTTAAGAGGGGTCTCTGTATCAAATATCTTGGTATTTTAATTGATTCTAACCTTAGTTGGAAAAAACAAGTTGAATGCATTGCAAAAAAAATCAGAAGAAGTATTGGTATCCTCTCTAAACTTCGTTACTATATAAAACCAAACTTTCTCTTGAGTTTGTACTATGCCTTAATATATCCTTTTTTGATTTACGGAATAATTATATGGGGAAATACTTACAAGACCACTCTTCAGCCAATTTTTATTTTGCAAAAAAAGCAATGCGAATAATTACCTTCTCTAAGTTTGATCATCACTCCAGTCCCTTGTTTAAAGCTCTTGAGGTTATTAATTTTTTTGATCTTATAATCCTTCATATAGCAATCTTTATGTACAAATATCACAATCTACTGCTACCATCTGTCTTCCTTTAATTCTTTCTTTATCAAAATAAATAAAATCCACAACTATAATATAAGACTTGCTGCAAAACAATCTTATTATCTTCCAAAAGCAAGAACAAATTATAGAATATTTAATATACGATTTCAAGGCCCATCAATATGGAATTCCATTGACGAAGAGGTGAAATCCTCCACTTCATTGCCTCTATTAAAAAAAACAAAAAAACATCACTTTACTGATTCAAGATTATTAGTCCTCTGTACATCGCTTCTCTTCAAATAATCCCTTCTTTTCGAATAATTATGCTGTTTTGCAACACATATCTTTATTACTTTACATAAATATTATATTAGTCTACTGGTAGTTTAAATGTATTTTCTCCACCTTATAGTACGTGAATGTGTGTATGTATGTGTGTCCCCGACCTTAACATGTAACATCTCTTCAGTAAACTGGCTGCCTGGCATTTTTAACTCTTAAGGTTATTTTGGGTAGCCAGTACCCCTAGCATTGTATTATTATTATTTTTTTGTAATATCATTGTAAGTTATTGGGGTAAATAAAGGATTGTTGTTGTTGTTGTTGTGTCGCGCGCGCAACTGGCTAGCTAACTGGCGGGAAAAGAAAGAGGCCGCGCCAAGCGAAAAGGAACCTTATGACATACGACGCCATGTCGAGAAAAACGCACATTGAATTTAGTAGAGCAAGCGGATCACAGGCTACCAAAGAATCAGTAGAATCAAAATTAATTACTTCCACATATATTTTTGATTCGGATAAAAACGAAAGAAAAGTCGAAGAGTAATGTAATCATATTACTCCCATTCTGTAACGCCTTCACTGGTTGCCAATTAGAGCTATGATTCTTTTTAAGATTATTTTAATTACATATAAAATTAGCCCTTTATAATCAGGCACGTGAGTACACAAAGGAACTTCTAACTGTATATAAGCCTAGTCTTTTTTTTTAGATCGGCATCATAGAACTTACTTGTAGTACCACTGTCAGACACTAAGAGCTATGGTGAGAGATCTTTCCAAATCACTGCCGCAAGATTATGGAACTCCATGCACGCGGCCTGATTACATACGATTTTCTGACTCATTAAGTATAGTTTCAAGGCTTCAGTAAAGACACATCTTTTTAGGTAACACCTTTCTTAGTTTGTGGTATTTTTTACTGTTATTATTATAATTAGCTTAGAATTAGGTTTTAGCCAACCACACACAATGTAATAGCATCGATACCCTGTGGGATGCTCCCAATATCTTATTATTATTATTGTTAGTAGCACATGCTTTCATTTATCGGAAAGACATTTTCTAAGAATGAAGAATAGACTTCGAACTGGCTTGTGAACGATGCAAGCGCTGGGTTGAGTGTCTGTCGCTGTTCAACTTTTATCCTTGAATATTTCGTGAAACAACTGCAATGGAGGCCTTCTGTGTAGATGAGAGGAACGATCAGGAGATTGTTGGACTGACAAAGCATCTTGGTAAATATGTTTAAAGTAGTATTGCTATTTGTTTAATGCTGCAGACAATGAGTTTGAGAATTGAGGTGACGGTGAGTCTGCACTTTGAGTCGGATTGTGAGAGGAAGCCATGAGGAAGTTTTCGTGATCTAGAGTAGCTTTCCAAAACGCTTAATTCGAAAACAAAGTTTAAAAATTTCCTCTACACTAAATTTGCAAGCTACACAAGTGCCACATGTGAGTTGAGTTTGTTTGTTGTGTTGTTCTCTCCCTTGCCACGAGGGTTTTCTCCGGGTTCTCCAGTTTCCTCCCTCCCACTGATGTGAGTTTGAGAGTAGTATGCATAAAAATATATGAATGTAGTGGGGAGTGGGTGTAATTGAAAGCAGGCCCCGACCAGCTATGCTGAAATACAAAGCCTGCTCTAACAACAACAACAAAAATGCACTCCTTTAACTCCTGTCGAGATAATATGGCGAGATCGCTACATCTAGCTCAAGGTTTCTCTTTTCAAGGGCGACTCAAATGTCAACAAAACGAGAACGGTCGCCTTCGAGAAGCAACTTTTGAACAGCGATTTTATCCACATTAGGAACTGAATTTTGGCCAATAATTATTTCCCTTATCTAAACCAGTTGTCCAAGTGTTCGAAACTGCCCTTACTTCAAAATCGGCAAAATTGCCATAAGCTGTTCTCTTTCCGCTTGACGCGACCAAAATATTTCTGTACCAAAACTCAGGGACAAGGAATTTTATAATTGTTGCTATATAACAAATCACTTTTAAGTCCTTAAAATGACTGGCCCCTTGAGAATCTGCGAGTTTTGTTTCTTCTCGATCTCTCCCTCGACTCCGTCTCGGGTAACATCGAGGATCTCGGGGAAACAAAACTCGCTGTTCCTCTGACTCGCGACCAGTCATTAAGTGTTTAATAAAGACAAAACTTACTGGTATTGTTTCCTGGGCTACCGTTATTTTGATTGGCAGTCTGCAAACAACGTCCTGGGCAGCACCATCCTTCAAAAAACTCAGCCGGCTGTCCACCACTTGGTCATGTACCTTTTCATGGTTGACAAGGATGTTGAGAGGTTTGATGCAAGGCTGTTGATCCACGCAAAACCTGCGAATATCATCCAAATGTGAACATGAAAATGAACAGAAGCAAAGAGAGGCTATAATAAAGTTAAGAAATCGCCGCCAGCCCTGGCTTTTAAGATAATCGAATTAGTCATCCTTTGTTAAGTTGTCATTAAACGGTAACATTGGGTTTTTCAATCAAATACCATGCTTTTTTCTGGTGAAAGTGCAGTCCCTGGATTTGTGGTGATCACAGGAACCACGCGTCGGGTTTTACGACTTGAACATTCTTCTAGCAGTATCCTAAGTTTTTATTTCACTAAATCAAACTCCAGGTATTTGTCTTTCGTGTAAATAAGGGACACCCAGATGTAGCTGAGGGCAAATAAGACAAATGCTTTCAATGAAGACGAATTGATTGCAGTATTTTCTCTCATTCGCAACATCATCTCCAATTGAACGTCTTTTAACGTGAACAAGCCGTAACCAAAGTTTATCCTGCCTGTGCATCTTCACAAACTAATGAGTCGCCCATCGAGAAAAGTAGCCCCGAAAATATCTTTATCCAACAAAAGCTAAGTAACCCCTACAATCATTAATCGCTTGATATCTAGCTGACAAGATTTGCACAATTTACGATCTCTCAAACGTTTTAATAAATGCTACGTAAATGCTAACATCATCATCATAATAATAATATAATATTAATAACAATTTATTTAATTAACAAGGATATACAGATAAAGCTTACACTTGTTTCCAATCTGGTCCTCCTAACTAATATATACTAAGATAGTAACATTATATAATTACATTATAAGATATAATAAACACTCTTTTTAAGAGAGGATCCATGTGAAAACCATGCAGACGAGTCTACAGTGCACCTCTCCGATTTCCTTTAAATTTGGCACACATTTATATCTTAACTAGCTAATGTCCCATGTGAAATAGTTTGGCTGAAATGTAAAAGGCCTTTGAGATATGACAATCAAACTGTTTGACCCCCTGAAATGCTCAAAATCAGAGCAAAATATACCTTATGTTGTAACATGTCGCAATCGCAAATAATTTTAAGTAGAAAGATAATATTTTTACTGGCTTTAGTACTAAGTCCCGTCAGCATATTAAAACCAAAATCAACAAATTTTATTTATATTTTGTCGCTTCTGTCGAATTTTTATTTAACGCTACTTTAATAGGTATTTTTAAAACCCGATAAATGCTGTCTGGCAATGGCCGTTTGCAGAGTTGCGGCCTTCTTTTCTTTGAATTTAGAAACATTTCTAGATTGACTTACAATAGATCTTTGCATCTGGTAAAAAAAATCTCTGTAAAGTTAATGCTGGGTTAGAGAGTACGCACTCTCAAAATCCGCAATGTTCAGTTATTAAACAAACGACGATATGGTGACACGGCGATTTTTTTCCCGATTAAAATCGAAAATACGGTGAACTTCACAGATTTTCTGCCAATAATTGCTTTAAGAATTCGAATGCACATTCATTTTCAATATTATTTTAGTTTTGAAGGGTGACCAAGTCCATCACCCGATATGCAGATGTCTAAAGTGACTGAATTATTGTCGAGTTTGACGGAGTCAAAGCTGAAAAATAGGTACTCATAGCTTATGGCAGTATCTTCGTTTAAAATTGTTTGATTGGATCAAAGACAATGAATTTTCTTTGAATATGATATATAGAGGATTTCAAACTACGCTACGCTTTAAATACAGCTTCTAATCCGAGTCACTCTGAATTTTGCGAGCCTCTATAGCGGGGTGAATGAGTGACAAGTAGAAATGCACGTACAGTCGTATTTAGGTTCTTTAGCCGATTCTCTATTCAAGTTTTTAGTTTTTATTCTGTAAAGAAACGATGTTTTCTTTTCATAATAAAAAAAACCTAATGGTTTCGTTTTCTTGGAAGCCCTTTATTATATGCTCATCGGATAGTTGTCCAAGTTAGAACCGTTTAGATTCAGCAACGGGAAGCCATTCTGATGTCGTTACTACCTTGCCGGTTACAGACTCAATTTGTTTCAATCTTGTGCATAATATTCTGTTCGTTCCGTTGAAATACCAAAATGTGTGTATAATCCATGAAATCAAATGTGGTATCACCGAAATAGATGAAATACCTGCAGTGATATAATGATATCTCAAGAATTGCGTGACAAGAACTGCGTGTAACGTCTGCACGTGTATTTCCCGCCCTATCCACGAGATGGATTTGGACTTGATCAAGTGCTCATTTTGTGTATATTCAACGAGGGAATGTGGCATATCTTCTCGGCGTTACCAGGGAAAAACAACTATATTACCGTTGAAGGCATGAAAGGCATTGAAGGCTTTCTTCACTTTTTTCCCGCTCTTCTAAATCAATGATTTGTTTTTGCTATACTAAGAATTGTATGAAATGCCTTGGCACTTCGCGGGGATGTTGTTGATGGCGCGTGTCAGGTAAATTTATCATAAAATCTATAAATATTTTCACCTGTACTGTACTGTCTAGACAGGGTATTTTATTCATTTTTGTGCACTAGTCAAAGAAACCCCTCCTCCCCCAACCCGGGACAGGGTGGGAGGGGGAGGGGGGTGGGGGTTTACTTAGACTAGTGCATAATGGCTCACTCTCTGATCAAAGCTGCCTGTGATACACTTGTATGCGATTTATTACTGTCGTCCTCGTATCTCTTTATAGCGGAGCTCGTTGCATAAAAAAAACAAAGAAAATCAATATGGAAAACGAAAGATAAAAGAACAACCCACACAAGTGGAAAAAAAAATCACGCCGCGCGCCTCGCCCGCTCGCAGACGTAAAGGTCGGTACACACGAAGGGACAAGTCACGTGTCCTGATATCCTGTTCCCCGCGGACACCGGACATCCTACAGCTGAGAAACTACAAACCTAGTACACAAAGAATAACGTATTTCTTTACAGTTTTAAAGTAATAGACCAGTTCGCGGTTAATTCCGACATTTTGAAAGGGGTGTAAACATGGCGCGAAATACAGTGTTTGTATGGGAATCCGATGACAAATAAAATCCGTAAAATCGAATTTCTGAAATATTCTTCAGATACAAACTTCAGATACCAAGTAAACGATTAACTGATCGAAATTTGAGGGATGTAGCTGTGCTGGGAAGCATGCAATCGTGGTTTTAGTTTTCCATACATTTGTCTGTAAAAACGAGTCTAAGGGCCCGTTTACAAGGAGATAGGGTTACCCTAGCACTAGGGTTACCCTACCACTAGGGTTACCCTAGCGCTGGGTCATTTCCTCTTAATTTTAGCGATGTGTTTACAAGCAGGCGGGACAACTCAACTCGGCTGCCCGGGTTACCCTAGCGCTAGGGTTACCCTGTCTGAGAGCTAGGGTGACCCTAGCACTAGGGCTATGTTTTGCCCTTGTAAACGGTTTGCTAGGGTAACCCGCCTACCCGGGTCAACTCTATTCTAGAGCCAAATTTCACATCGCAAGTTTCTGAAGTTCACTAGCAATTAGTAGGTAACATAACAACAACCTAGGATACTAGACAGCTGCAATAAAGGGCACCACAGAAAGAGGAATCGACGTTAATCCACCAAAACCCGCCAGAACTCTACTCGTCTCCGCTATGTTGTTTTCTATGCTTGAATGATTTTGGCGGCCGCGAGCCTAGCGGTTCACAGGCTACCAAAGAATCAGTAAAATCAAAATCACTTCCACAGATCTGTTTGAACCGGATAAAAATGAAAGAAAAGTGGAAGAGTAATATTAGTAGCACATGTTTTCATACATTAGTATGACATTTCATAAGAAACGGCTTCTCAAATGAATAATATATTTGAAAGAGACTTCAACTGGCTTGTGTTGAGTTGGCCCGGGCAGTAGGGTAACCCTACCTAAATCATTTTGCTTGTAAACCCGGGCTATCTTTGACCCTAGTGCTAGGGTAACCCTAGTGCTAGGGTAACCCTATCTCCTTGTAAACGGGCCCTTAGTCCGCGGGAAAATTTGCGCAAAAAAAAACAATCTTCCAGGAAGGAAAACATTTTTCTGAAGCATTTCAAAGACATTTTTTTGTTTCGATGAGGCAAAATTTGCTTCCGCAACAATGTTTTCACGTTGGCTATGGAGGAAAACAATGTTTACTAGGCTCCAGTGACACACAGTATATGTGTTTCTTAGCAACACCGGCAAGACAATTTGGCACAGTGCGCATTCGTTAGTTTTTTTTTGCAACAACGTTTCCTCGTTTATCCACCCGTGCAGCAAAACATTTGTATGCTTCCTGCTCGTTCAATTAGCCACCCAGGCAACATTAAGAGAAACAGAGAAGCGCAGTGTTCGCGCCTACGCCTTTTCGATCCCTCGTGCCTCGATCGGATGATCACGTAAAATGGCGGTCCCCAACCTCGTTCCCAGGGGTCTTTACGCGCCTAACCAAAGATGGCGTCGAAAGTACCCCTGGTACAGGCTGGTGGGATTCAGCCACTGATTGGCTAGATGTTTCGCGCGCGCTGATTGGAGAATTTCGAATAGCGCGTGCATTTTTGAATTGAAAAATAAACTGGTGATGTCGTCTTTCGCATTGCGCGTTCAAAATTCGTTGAAAAGAACTACAAATTCATCAGAACTTAGCATTTTTGCCTTTTTTAATATTCACTTTGCAACTGGGTACAAGTAGAACAATGTGCGGTTGGAATTCATTGGGATCACACTTCAACCTCTAACCGTTCTTCAGCGATGATGAATCCAAGATGGCGGATGCTCCTCAAAATATGCCCATATATTGGGCATATTTTTGAGTCACATCACCAGCCTGTACCAGGGGTACTTTCGACGCCATCTTTGATTAGGCGCGTAAAGACCCCTGGGAACGAGGTTGGGCGGTCCCGTCTCACGCAATCTCGTTCTCATAGCCCGCGATCTTTTGGCCAGTAACTTGGCGCTGGTCAAAAGATCGCCGGCTCTGGGAACGAGATTGCATCTCACGACGCTCGTATTCATCAGCAGCTGTGTATCACAGGACGCCAAGGAACCACTTTGGACGTTAAACAAATATCTGGCAGTGACCACCCTCAGTGCTTGTTGGTCAGCCGCATTAATGGGAAGATAACTAACATATTATAACTACTCATGCTTGTAAACTGCGTGGCTTACCGTGTGTACCTATAAACAGCAGTCTGAACAAGCGCCCCGCACATACATGTATATGTAAATCCAGCGTAATTCAGGTCTGGATAAAGTCTGTCACGATCCACACAATATGTTTCATCGTTCACCCAGATGTTTTCTGAACCCTTTTCTAAGATAGTTTGTAGCAATAGCAACATACGTCAGACATTTTTGAACTTCGCTTTCCGGGATGGCACTGCGCTCCAGTACGGCACCGACACAGCTGATTAGGCCATCCCAATAAAATGCAAATACGTAGAGAGCTAGGAAAAGAGGTGTAGTTGAAAGTATGTTCTTCAATTTTTTTTTAAACTTTTCCCAAAAATTGGGTCGATGTCAAGCTTTGTATTTTTGTTAACTTTTCCAAAAAAAATTGGGTCGGTCTGGCGATTGGAAACGGAACATTTTATTGGGATGGCCTTATGTGGGTTGTGTGAATATACAGGATATATGCACGGGATGTTAGAAATCATTTATAATTCATTGTTGTGACCTTGTGTATGAATGTATGCAAACATTTGACCCCATAACAGTTACATATATCAGGTGCATCATGGGTAATTTTAACCTATAATCAAATTTTGCAAACAAAATTATGTAGATGTATTAAGTAGTGCATTATGATTATTTTCAGTTCTGTTTCATGAGATTCATAAATGTTTCAATATAAATTACCCACACTGGTATATATGTTGGGCACCACAGACGAAATGATAAAACACCGGATCTCCTAGCGTGTAGGGATTTGATCAGCAATATATATATATATATATAAATAGACAAGAAAAGAAAGGCTGATTCAATTTTTCTTCCAATATTCTACATGGAATGTACATATCTGTGTTCGGGCTACCTGTGGTGCACAACAGCAGACTGGGTTCTAGTCCTAAATAAAATGGCGGATGCTACAAAGCCATCTGTATAAACTATAAATATAATGGTTAAATGTTCTTTCGGTGTAAAATCAACAAGAAGATAATTATCGTAAGTTGTGGCTTCGAGACCATGACAGAGCTGGGGAGGAGAGCACAAATAAGGCTAGAATCAGGTATGCATTTATCGCTGATTCATCCTTCGTGATTACTAATTTCTCTTAAGTCTTATAATTTTTGAAGTTGATTGTTAATTAGTTGATTGTTTATTGCAAAACCATAGGCATAAGTGACAAATAAATTTATCACCCAGTTATTTTAGGGCTATGTTTCTCATTCCTGTCCGTTATTTGTCCCGTTATTCTGCACACGATACAGCTTACCTCTGGCGTTGATTGTTTATTTACGTTGGACCCGGGCGTTGGGAGTATGTTACTTTGGCCTCACTGCTCCTAAGCTTAATAAACTTTACAAACTTTTTAGTCCCCAGTTGTATTTCCAAATGACTGATCTACAAAATAATAACTCTCTCATCTTCTACAATTTCGCCGCATCGATAGTATTCGAATGTCATTTTACCCTAAAATTTGACTTTTTGAAAAATAATTTCGGAAGTCACTTGTACATGAAAGCCTTACTCCTTGAATACTGAATATTTGTTGGCACTTATATCATAATTAAATTGCAATTGGTTGTGTTTATGCTGTAGAAACGTTTTGTGTATATAGCTTATATGGTTTGTTCAAAAAAATTATGTAAACATGACTGAAAAAACATAGTGGAAATACCCCTCAAACCGAGGCAGTTCGTACTGACCCCCATATCTCTTACAGTTTTTGGAATTTTTCCAAAATATTATACCAAGTCTAATGCCAGGCCAATAGTAATATATGTGCAAAATATGAACAAAATCTGAGATGTACCATGTAGACTCATTTTTTCAGGGTGCATGGTTTTCACATGGATGCCCTCTTAAACACTAAAAAAACTAAGTAATATATATTATTGGAAACATAATAGAAAGATTCAAGAAAGTATAAACAACTATAGCTTTGAATTACACAATTAAAAATATAAGAATAAATATATATATATATATATTTAAGGTGGTTACAGGTATAAAAATCAATGTAGGAACGTGGGCTAAACATCATAGTCAGTAAAGCTTCCATGTCGTCCCGCGTATCCCGCCCAAAGTTTACATGTACAAGTGTATTAGCGATGAATCGTAGATACCAGTGACTCCCAGACCACACCGTGGCAAAACGTTATGCTCCGCTGGTCGAAAGAACGAAGGCTTTGGTTTCAAATACAAATTACCGAGGGCTTAAACTTTTTCAGTAAATAATTTTATAACTTAGCAAACTCACAGTGAATTACAACTAATTAAGAAAACTTCAAATTGGTAAAGTCTTAGGCTTAGCTTTTAAGTAGTTTTCTTATTTTTCGCGAAACATTTCACATGGGGTGATTGCCTCTGTTTTCTTTTAGTTTCGGCGGGAAACTGGGCCTCTGAGCCTCCGTTCTTATAGACCAGCGGAGCATAAAGTTTTGCTGCGGTGTGGGAACCTCCTTAAGGTTGTGTAGAGGAAGGAATAAAATAATATCATTTCTTGGTACATTACTTGAGATGGACACGTTCCTCCTGCGGATCCTCACACAGACCACCTTTGAACTGTGGATACGCCTTGTCCCCAGGTCTCATATCATCGTCAGCCGTTGATTCACAAAGAAGAATATAGTCTTTCTCTTTGAAATAAATAAAATTGTATGTGTTGTCAGACTAGACTAGAAGAATGACAGCGCCGGTTTAAGCAAGCCTCATTTCGCACGCAGAACTCTACGATTATATGCATGAAACCACCTTCATTGTTCGGGTTATATGCATAGAGCCGGCATTTATACGAGAGGAAGCTAGCCGCGAAAACTCGTATAAATGGGCAATTCACTCTTTTCACATGGTGGCCATCTTGGATTCAAAATGAGGCAATCCTTTGTTTTTGCCAGGTTAGCCTCGTAGTGAGGGATAGTCAAAACGAGGCTAACCTGGCAAAAACAAAGGATTGCCTCGTTTTGAATCCAAGATTGCCTTCAGGTTAAAAGAGTGAATTGAGCCATGGCCCAAATATAAGTGAAATTGCAGCCACATGAGTATTGTTTACTTTAGGTTTATTTATAGGAAACCTCCTCAATCATGGAATAAAGTCAATTTTAATCCCCCTAACGGAAAAGAAATAAAGCAAGCGGAATACGTGACATTTTATGTTATTCTTATCTCGTAATAATTAACAATTATTCACCGAAGTGGAGGTGAATAGTGGTAGATATTTACCGAGCCGCTTTGTTTTAGTATATACCACACATTAGTGAATAGCCAGTAACAAATAGTTATTTTACTTTCTGTCAAATGGACAAAAACTCGCGCGAGGTGATCACTGCTTCGCTCGGAAATGAATATAAAGAGGTTATTACATGGAACGTTGTGTAATACGGTTTTGTATTTTTAAGAGTCGGTTTTATTTTTTCGAGCCTGAAAGGCGAGAAAAAATAAGTGACGAGTAAAAATTCCCAGCCGTATTACAGAACTTTTCGTCTAATATTTTTTTTATTATACGACAGCTAACACCTTACTGCTCTGTTTGAAGAAAATCTTGAGGGAAGAAATCTCGAGAAGAAATCTCTCAGCCTCAGTTGAAGTCAAGAGACCATCACTATGTTGAAGTCTGGTCTCTTGTTGAAGTCCAATATCGGGGGCGGGGGCGCAGTGAAAATAAAAAAAAATTCGCGCGCTAAAAGCTGATTGGCTGTTACTCAAACAGCCCAATTTCGATTGGCTCGCGCGCTTACAAAACCTTATAAGTGTTGAATAAACCTGTGCAAACCAATAAACATGTGCAATACGGTCTCATATTTGTACTTGTTTTAGCCCGTATTTGCACTTGAACACGCAAGTCGTATAATAAGAAATCATATTCACTGTTTGAGTAGCCAATCAGAGCGCGCGAAAAGTGATATTCACTGGTGTGGTATATACTAATTTAGATTTAGATTATTTAGATTAGTATATACCACACCAGTGAATATCACTTTTCGCGCGCTATGATTGGATACTCAAACAGTGAATATGTTTTCATAGTCACCTCCGAGCAAAGCAGCGATCATCTCGCGCGAGTTTTTGTCCATTTGACAAAAAAAATAACTAACTATTTGGTGCTGCCTATTCACCTGGAGTGTGGTATATACTAAAACAATTATTCACCTGTGTTGGTGAATAGTGGTGGGTACCGAAGCGGCTCGGTAAATATCCACCACTATTCACCTCCACTTCGGTGAATAAGTGTTAAGTATTCGGAGTCTCGAGGGTCTAATTAAATATTTCTGATGACATCAAAAAAACTTACTGACATTGGAATGCTCTATTTATACTTTACTTGTTTTTAAAATCAAAGTAAATTCTCTGATATAGGTATTGTACTTTTTGAGATGTAAATGCTACTCATTTTATATGTTTCAGAAGTCCATTATTGGGCTCCTGGAGCCAACACAATAAAACGTTTCCACGTGTATTTTCTGGCCATTGTTTTCCGGCGTTTAAAGGAGCTGTGTCTCGATGAGGGACACGCCTTTATGTTCTGGGCCGGAACAAAATCATTTTCAGTAGTTTTCATATAAACGGACTATCGTAGCACATGTGTGGGATGGATGAAATCAAAGTAAATGTGTAAAAAGTTCTAACAAACTGTGCGTAGATCTAGTCTTCAAAGAAAATACTGCATATCCTTCCAATAAACCATTCCAATCGAACATTGATTCCAGACATGCGCAAAACCATGACACAGCGCGTTTAAACATGGCCAGATTGTAAAATACACATGTATTTACCAGCCGGGAGGTCCATATGGAGAAAAACTTTGTTTGAGGTCTTGCGGCCGTTTTCAAGACCGAGGGCAATACGGTCTGACCAAGGCCGGGGAAAAAGCGTTATTTTTTCCTTACAATTTCAGATATATTTTATAGCCTTTAGTTTCCCCGCGGGCTCTCCATGCAGTTTTCACCTGCCTCGTGCGCAGTAGCCTGATTATCAGACGGTACGAGGTCGTCCGCTCACTTCCTCCCCCTCCCCGTCTGATGGACTTCATAGACTTTCATGTTCCTGACGTCATCAACCTTTGTTTTTACAATGAGCCAATACGAACACGCATAAGAATTGAAGCGTGAATGCAGTAGCGCCTTTTACTAGTTGGATCTATCAGCTCTCATGCACTGGAAAAAGCATTCTACAGCTGCAAACTTCTGTCGATTTCTCATAATGGTATCCTGTTTGAGCTGCTGTGGTTCTTTGGAGAGCAGGAACTTTTTAAACGGAAGTTTTCGTTCAGTATTTGCACGACAGTGTATGAGAATGCATACAAGAAATACCAGACTCGATTCCACGCCGTAAAGTTTAATTACTGTGATCTTAGAACTTTTACGCTTTTACTTTTATTTTTAAAAGTTTTGAGGCTTGATATGTATGGCGATTAGTCACACAAGACCCTGAAGTTGTCCTATTGTAGTTTTTTTGGTACCAGAGATTGTTTTAACCGGACTTTTTGTGCAAAGTGTATATGCCATTGCCGTACATGAACTTACGTGTGTTCATAATTCTGAAAACAAAAATATTCACCAAAGTGCCATGAAACTTTTTCCATAACATACTCAGTATGTGTGTTCACTCCTGCAGAAAAATCATAATATTCCATGAAAGATTTGGTCTTCTAAAAGCCAAAAACCTAGGAGAATGTTTCAGATCTATAAATGCATGAGATCGGATTTATATAAGCAGAGGAAGATTAGTGATTTACCAAATCCCGTACGTAGATTCACAAACACATCGTTTCGACGAATGAACGATTCCAATGCTTTCTTCTGCTCTGTATATAGCTTCGAAATCCTGAAAACTTTACAACTTCGGTCAACACACTGCTCAAGTTCTTCTTCCCCAACGCCATTAGAAAAATATGCGGGCACATTCCTTAAATTCCAGACTTTGCCAAAAGTGTAAAGTTCGCTCTGATTGGTTGAACTTATGACGTCAGAAACATGAAAGTCTATGAAGTCCATCAGACGGGGAGGGGGAGGAAGTGAGCGGACGACCTCGTACCGTCTGATAATCAGGCTACGTGCGCAGGAGCTTTTGCTGAGATGAGGCGCAAGATAGCACGGGAAGGGCGAAGAAGAGAAAGCTTGGTCCACCCTTCCCTTGGTCTTTGCGCCCCTTCTTCGTCCTTCCCGTGCTCCCTTGCGCCCCATATTTCTTCTTTCCAACAAAAGCGCCTGGGTAAGAATCTTCGCATAATCAACGCACCTCGATCCATTGTGCTCGTGAGCAATAACAAGAAATGCCACGTATTCCGATGCCAAAGCGACTTTATGACGGTCGCCGACATCAAGATGAATTCAGTTGCAGTTTGCTTTCAAGTTCTTTCCTTCTCTGCAGTCTGAACTATCTATTGCCTCAAAAAGGGGAGCAGCACGGAACCTTTCGAGACCTGTATTCTGACTGCACTTTCTAAAGGTTAGAGTGTTTTCTATTGTTGGGTAGGCCAATACTGTCGCTCGTTTCGAGAAGTCCACCCGACACAAAAAGGGAGACTGAACCGCCTACTTAATTTGAATTACTGCGAAAAAATAGGTATTCGCCAAGGAAAATTGTCAGTAATCAAAATGCATGAATGCTTTTTAATGCCTAGAATGTTTCTCTGATGTCAAAACGAGTCCATGGACTCTGCAGGGTCACACAGCGGCAAAAAGTTACACTGCATGCCGGTCGAAAACACGAAGGCGCTGGAGTTCAAATAAAAGTTTCCGAGTTCTTAAACTTTTTTAGTAAATAATTTTATAACTTACAGTGAATTACAAATTAAGAAACCTTAAATCTGTGAAAGTCTTAGGCTTGGCTTTTATGTAGTTTTCTTGTTTTTCGCTTAACATTTCATGTAAATGTGCATACGTACTTAAAATTAGACACAGGTAGGGGTTATTGCCTGTTTTCTTTTAGTTTCGGCGGGAAACTGGGGAGACGCGCATGCGCATACGCATTTTGCCGCGGTGTGCTGCAGTCCGCGGATTCCGAGTTCAGTCCAGTCCAGTCCATATTAGTTTGAGTCCAGTCTCTGTTTTACAAAATGTCTGTGACTGGATCGGGATGACAAAAAGTCTGGGAAGCCATTTCAGTGTTGCAGTGTGTTGTACGGTAACCGTGCTTCAGGACATTGCTGTAAGGGACCATTCATTATTTATGGCCGGGGGAGGGGATCGGATATATATTTGGGGGGGGGGGGGGTTCTCTCAATTTCAACCATGCAAAAGGTGAGATCATTCAAAGCAATGTACGTTAGAGGGGGTGTACAATTTATGAAGCAGTTGATATTTCGAAACCCTCAAAATGCCAGAGATAGCATTTATGAGGTTTCTAAAATTCAAACATTTCCGGTGGAGCATGTTCCCAGCTGGTAACGCACTTGCGGGCATCAAAAAAAGATGACGACGCTCAAAGTTAGGTGCTATGGTCTATAAATGTCTACACGGAAACGTACCTGAATACATATTCACTCCAACAAATCATATCCAACAAAACAATCTAAGGCGTTCAGACTCAAACCTTTCCATACCCAGACCAAATAGCGAGGCTCGGGAAAATAGTTTCTCATATTGGGGTACAGTGCTTTGGAACTCACTTCCATTGAACAGCCTATAAGATACTAACCACGCTGAACTTAGTATTAATTAGTGGAAATGTTAAATGAATTAGACATATCATCTTATCTTTAAAATTCTTAGCTAAAATTAGGTTATTGTAATTTTAAAAACTATATTTTATATACTTAGCACGGCTCTCTGGAAGAGCATGTTTATGAAGAGATACCGTGGTTAAATAACGGTTTATTACATATTACATTCTCTGTCCCACCAATAATTTCACCACAGCGCCGCCCCCTGTATTCTATTTGGTATCTCATGGTTTGAAATAACATTGGTTTCATATCCAAATCTTCCGATCCCCCCGATCCCCCTCCCCCATACCATACATAATGAATGTTCCCTAACTTTTCCAGTAATAGCGATACTTCGTGTTGATAAACATTACAATTGTTATGCTAATGTGCCAATCATGATTTCAAAAGGCCGCTTTGTGTCGGGAACCAATGGATCTCTGGTTGGCACATTAATGACAATGGATGACGTGGCAGTAAGTATCGCTATACACGTACCTCTCATTTTCTGTGTAACTTCATCTTGTTTATGCTGAACGACACATACAAGGGGCATGACAAATGACTTCTTCACTTTTTGCTTCTTCATGTAGGCCGAAAAACTAACCGTCTGTGGTACAGAACTCAGTTTTTGATAAAGACATGAGGCAGTCATAACTAGCGATGATGAAGCCCAGGTAATCCATGCCCATAAACTGTAGATTGAAAGAAATGTTTAAAATGCTTTAGTCGTTCCTTAATTGTGCTGCTTAACCGCGGCATGAGTTAATCTACTGCTTTATTTGCAAAATTTAATCAAAGCTGAAACATTTATCAAGCAAGTAATATTTATGTTGTTCTTAATATCAGGGCCGGCCGAGTTGTTTGAAGCAAGAGTAAGCGCTGCTACCTCGGGATTAAACTGTACAGATTACAATTACAGATTTAGCTGTTGAGCGATTTTCGATTGAGTGTCTAAAGCAACAAGTGATTGCTTTGGTTTTGCGTTTGCTTAGCTTTTCTATTGGCTGTGAGAAATGTTTTCCAGTTATCAGCGAATCAAGTTCTAAACTAAAACCAAACGCAATCACTCAATCAGGTTTTGTTTTAGCGACAGTATTGACGACTGCGTTTACTTTGCCTCGTAATTGATCAAGTAAAACCAATCGTGAATTACTTCTGTCAGTTCGTGATTGACTTATTGTGTTTTCACTTACTCCTGTGATTAGCTATGTAATTACTTTGGTTTTGGTTTTACTACACTCAACTGAAAACCCTTGCTTCGAACAACCGGGTCCAGGACTAGAAATTAACGCTCGCAAACTCACAACATGCTGGTAGATTGTTTTATTTGCGAGTGAAAAACCTTCCACTAGCAAATTTCTGCGAGTCGGTCTTTGCTTCACGTACCACCTGGAGTCTGAAAACTTCGAACAATCGTGGCATATTAACAAGAGTTTATAAGCCTAATTCTTACCCGATTAAAAGCAAGTGGGCGTTAACCTATGATTTCCTGCGATCTGATTGGTTCCGGGAGCGGTTTTTTTTTTCTGACCACGGTAACCAGTGCGCATGCTCTCAGGTTTAGGGTCGGTCCGTATATAGAGAAAAACTTGCCCTCGGTCTTGAAAGTACTGACGTCTGCCTGTGACCTTCGTTAGTACATTTCAAGACCGCTGGCAAAGAATTTGTCCATACGGACCTCCAGGCCTGTAAATATGTATTAAATAAATAAATGTACTTCTAATGAAATAATGTGATACGTACTGTAAACGTAGAGAATATGAGTATGTAGCATTTCATTTGGCCAGTACCCTCCGGAATTTTGCTCTAGCTAGCCGACAATTTGCTTTTTATTTATTTATGTATTTATTTATTTATTTATTAACTTTACAACTATAGTATTTAGCACATTATTACAATGACAAACAAACCGCACTACAAAAATATAGACAGAAAAACAATTTACAGTACAAGCTTGCCAACTAGTTGTCGGATAGAACAACGGGACAAGAGTCCCAGATAAAGTTCATCCTATAACATAATTACAAACACTAAGGAAAAATACAAGGACGACTAAAACATTAAAACGAGCTTTGAATATGCCGATTATGAGCAGCAAGTTGTATTGCACTTAGAAGTTAAGTTCGAGCCTGAGGATTGACCATACTTATACTCACGGAGAGAAATGTTCAACACTGAACACTACGAAGGATCCCTGCCGCTCGAGTAATACACTCTCAGTAATGTCTACCCATTTTGGATCATCGTGACTCTCTCCTTCCTCAAGCCGAAGCAGCCGTACTTCTTCTTTAGGATGTCTATCGCCATGACAAGGTACTTTGATAATGACGGGTTTAGAGAATACCTTTCCATCAAAACCGTCAATCCACGCAATAGGGCAGGGAGAAGCGTCGAGATTCTCGCTGAATCTTTCTGGTATTCTTTGTACCTATATGAACAAATATATATATATATATGAGCGTAGTTATCACAAAAAGGCTACTACTACCCACCATACTTGGCTGGCATGCACGTAGTTTTTGGTCTCCCGGCTTTTCTCGTTTTCTCGGTCCTTAACCGGTTTTCTTATCAGAGGGGTGTTAGACGTGAGTCGTCCTTTTGTGTTAACATTGCTCATGATAGAACACTGTTGTCCATATTTCAGAATTTTCTCTCTTTATTAAAAGCCATATGCGCTCATGCATTTTCAGTCCTTACGATGTCAGTACTTCAGTATTTTCTCTCTTTATTAAAAGCCTATAGGCGCTCGCGAGTTTTATCGCTCTTTACGATGCATAAATAATGCTAAATCGTTTAGAAGTGCCAGCTCATGTAGTTATCCTACTTTGCATTTCAGTGTGCGTTCAGTCTGAAACGGCGATTGGTCCGATGATATCAGTGCAACGTTCTGCAGTGCACCCTGGTAATGCAGCCTGAACTATAGGTAAAACTGCCCACATTATGAGCGTAGTTAACACAAAAAGGCTACTACTACCCACCATACTTGGCTGGCATGCACGCAAGTTTTTGGTCTCTCGGTTTTTCTCGTTTTCTCGGTTTTTCTCGTTTTCTCAGTCCTTAACCGGTTTTCTTATCAGAGGGGTGTTAGACGTGAGTCCTCCTTTTGTGTTAACATTGCTCATATATATATTAACAATAACCTATTTGTGGCGTCGAAATGTGCCCTGATATTTCGTCCGTGGATATTTTATGTTCCGCTTCCAGGATCAGATATTGTCCAAGGACAAATATCAGGGCATATTTCGACGCCACAATACAGGTTGTTTTGTTATCATCCTTCAAAAGGTTTCTTTGACGCGCGCTTACGCTTACGCCTATTCGATGATATTTTTCGTCTGGCAGAGAAAAATATTGGGTCCACCAATCACGCGCGAGAAAACGAGTTATAAGAAAATGGTTGATATCATTGTTATATTCCATATTTGGTTATTTTGAAGTAGGCTTTTACTAATATGCTAGCAATTTTTTAGCATTTTGGTAAGGCAAAAGCATTAAAAATAACGCCTGCATTTTGTCAATGATTTTACCCAAAGTAATGATAATCCAGTCAAGGATAAAAATAAACATTTGTCACATTCCGAACGGCGGTAGACCCACTTAGTATAGTATAGTGGTCATGACGTCTGCACTACACGCAAACGGTAACTAGTTCGACTCCCAGTAGGACCGCTCAAAAAAATTCTCTCTAGTTTACTTCTCTTCTTGTTTACCTGTGAACTCTAGCCCGATGGTTAAGGTTCATTTTGTGGTTCGGGTGAATAATGATTATCATTACATTTAGTGTGAGAAAGCGTGGAAGAGACGGGCCCTGGCAACTAGTGGATGTCCAAGAGACATCAATAATTATGTTAAAGTACAACAGTAAATAACTGTCTCAGAACAGTCTGTCTGATGGGTTAATGGAACAAGAGTACAAAACCTTGCGACTTGAGACAATTTATACGATTTTGTTACACCCCCGATCAGTTAAATGTTAGCATAAAGACAGGTATCCCATAACAATGTATGTATACATAAAAAGAGTTTGTTTTCACAACGAACATACATGACTTTCATAATGGCCGCCTCCAGCCGCCTCCTAATTTGCATAATTTGGAAGATAAATCTGAAGGGGGAAACCAATGCTACCACATGAAAGATCACATTAAAACTAGTAACTGTTTTGAGTTTTAGAGCAATGTGGAAAATTGCTGTTGAGCAAGGCTATAAAGGCCTCCGTTGTTTTTCTCATACAAATCTCTATAATTTCAACTGGCTGTAACTTCATTGCTTTATAAGCTACAGCACTCAACTTTCACAAGTTCACTAATGTCGACATGCTCTTTCGCATGGCAATGTTCATATTTTCTATACAAGTGGATAAACTACCGAAACGGGAAATCACATATGCAAATTAGGAGGCGGCCATTATGAAAGTCGTGTGTGATTCCAAGCATTTTGGGACCTTGTGCCGAGTAGTGTGAGCATTATTTTTGGTAGGCAATTTAAGTACTATGCATTATCATTTCAGTAAGGGAAAAATATGCAATAACCTATTTGCAAGCTGCTAAAAAGAAACATGATCTTGGTGAGTTGTAATAAAGAAAATGTACAATAATATTTAGCATGCATGTACATCCATACTTTTAATTCCCCGTTGCACGTCCTTTTAACTGCTCCTCTGGGAAACTCCACCACTATATCTGGACAGACAGACGACTGAATGACAGCACCATTACCATCAACCTGGAATGTATCCGTGACAAGCCTGCTAACAACAGCGAGAGTGGTGAACTCCCACAACTCAACACGAACATAAGGAGCACGAGGAATGGGAACATCATCGATAGTATTCGCAATATCTGAGAAAGGAAAATAGCTCACGTAAAAACTCAATGAGTGCACGTTATTTCTAGAATTACAAGACGCTTTGACATAATTTAATTTCGAAATCCCCGAAGTGGAGGTGACTAGTAATGCATGTTTACTAGCCTGCTTGCCAGCTCATATTCTGTGTTTTTTTTAGACATTTTTTCTGGCTAGATACTTATCGAGTCGCAAAGCGGCGAGGTAAATATATTCACCGGTAGTCACCAACACTGAGGGGAATAATTATTTTAATATATACCACACATGTGAAATAGTCAGTCTCAAATTAGCTATTTTATTTTTCGTTAGAAAGTTCACGCGCGCCATTTTTTCCCCGAGGTGAATACCCAGGTGGGTGTCGGAAATTTTAGAAGGAAACCCTAAGAGGTACCATAATCTCGTTCTGTGGGTGTGGCTCAAATTTGCTTTCACCCGTAAAAGGTACCAATCCAATAATACGAAATTAACTGATATTTGATCCAAGTGCAATAGACTGAAAATACCAAGACGCGAAGCCAGGCCAAGAGACGATAATTTTATTTCTGGCAAGTAGTTCTTATCTTATTTTGAATACTCTAAGTGGTACCAAACTATGCATTTTAACCCCTAAAAGGTACGACGAGCATCCCCGGCAGTATCATATAGTGAGACCACACGGGGGTGAATAGTAGCAAATGATTGTGCAAAAAGCATTATTCACTTGTGTGGTGTATACTAATTTCCAATATGAACTGCTTATAATTATTAATCTGCTAAAATCGCGGAGCGAAGCAAAGCACCTGGGACGAGCACGGAGCGTGAGGAATCATGGGGAGGGAGCAGAGATGAAGAGAGAGGCATGGTCATGTTATGATCTTAGTTCAGTTATTCATCAAACACGCTATGAAAACAACAATGTTCCTGCAAACAAACCTTCCATTGAACTGGAAATCTCTACAATCGTTCTTGTTGACATTTTCCAATTATTTTCATCTCCATTGAATTCTTTCACCATCACTTCATACCCAGGGTTTCTCAACGAAGCGGAGTGTAGAATGGTAACAACAACAGGTTCATGTAACACTGTGGAGACTGGTCCGAGTTCAATAATGTTACTGACGAGTGTTTCACCGTCACTGACTGGAGTCGGTATGGACTGACTTGAGTGTAATAAGCACGCGACATCAACATTTTGAGTGACAGCTCCAGGTGGGACTTTTAAATGGATACCATACTCAGGGAGGTAAAATAAGCCACCTTGTTGTTTTCTGCAAAGTTTCGAACAGTTTTTGTCTGAGTTATTTCTATTTTTATGATAATTTTGATGATGTTTCCCAGCATTTGGCATCTAAAGGCTATTAGTAATAAAAATGGAGGAATTAAGTTTATGTTACGTCGAGATAGAGGAAGCCGTTACCGGATCTCCGAAGCCAGTGGGGTGTGTTTAACTATTCGACGAATACCTTTGAAATTTAGGTTGTTTTTTGTGGAGGGAGGAAAACTGGAGAATGCGGAGAAAAACCCTCGGAGGATACCAACAAACTCAACTCACATATGGCGCCACGATAGGGAATCGAATCCGGGCCATAGAGGTGGGAGATGAAGCACTTTCCACTGTCCCACCCCGGCTCTCCATAAAAATAAACGAAAGAAATGTTGAACTAAATTAAATGTTTAGAATGAGTAACATGATGAACATTACACATTGCATACGGTATGTGCTTATGACTCAATACTTAGTGGGAAATAAAAGAAATGTGAAATGTGACTTATACTTGCATTTGTACACTTGTAGTTCTTAACTCTTCAAAACTTGTACACTCAGTTGCCTCTGTCGCAGATATTTGTAGATTTGCTTCTTCTACCTTTTCTGGCACCTTCTTATTCTCTCCCAAATCTTCGTAATCCTTCTTTTCCTCATCTTTCTTCGTTTCCGAGTTTACATCTGCATATTTCCATTCCTCTTTCTTCTCTTTTGACTTCGTCGCTGTTTCCTTTTCTAATTCCAATGGTGCGGGTAACATTTTACCTGTGTAAGCATGATTTGGAATAGTTATCATATTAAAGGACCCTCCATGATCTAGCCAGTTTGAGGGTTCTTGAACAAATGATATGACCTTCTAAAGATTGTTATAAATGAAATTAAACGGTTAATGCACATTGTAAGCTCGAAGTATTTCATGATTTTGGAAGGTGGTTCATTCTTTACACTATAAGTACCGGATTACTTGCGAACCAGAAATTCGATTCAGCTACCAATTATTCTGCTATTGCCATAATTATAAAATAGTGTTTCTCTTTGGTGCTACGTTATTTTTGATATGCATACCTACACAATATTAGTATATAAAAAAACGGTTTTCAAATACGAACCAACGACGACCAAGAGACTGATTCAGCTAGCTTGCCTCCGTTTGGTACCCCGGGGAGACAAAAACATTACTTCAGATCATCTGATTTTACCCTTGAGGCTTGAGTAATGATTTGTGTTTGTTTTTCTGTATCCCAAGCAGTAATGCAGGAATTTCTTGAATTAAAAAACAAAGCACCGTCTGAACCTTTAGAGATAATTTGAAATGGGGCAACAAATTAAAGAGCCAAGCTGAATCGGTCCATTCGTCGAAATACAATAATTGTTTCTTGTTGCTGCGCAGCGAGCGCGCCTGAAGCGAGCGAGCAAGCAGCAATATAAATCGGTGTAGTGTTGCCGATTTTCTCAATTTCTTCCTGCGCATTGCATTGTGATTATGAGCAAGGACAACCAAATTGAATGCGCACAAGGACCAAATTGCAACGCCAGCATGATGTAGGAACCATCATTTACTACATTGATGTGAAAACACAAGGTTATATCAGCTCTACAGTAGGTATACCATTTACTACATTGATGTGAAAACACAAGGTTATATCAGCTCTACAGTAGGTATACCATTTACTACATTGATGTGAAAACACAAGGTTATATCAGCTCTACAGTAGGTATACCATTTACTACATTGATGTGAAAACACAAGGTTATATCAGCTCTACAGTAGGTATACCATTTACTACATTGATGTGAAAACACAAGGTTATATCAGCTCTACAGTAGGTATACCATTTACTACATTGATGTGAAAACACAAGGTTATATCAGCTCTACAGTAGGTATACCATTTACTACATTGATGTGAAAACACAAGGTTATATCAGCTCTACAGTAGGTATACCATTTACTACATTGATGTGAAAACACAAGGTTATATCAGCTTTACAGTAGACACCATTTACTACTACCAAGATAATGAATAATACAACAAACTCCTGGCGTATCTATGCTCCGAGTTATAGAATACACTCTGCTTTTGCTATGTTCTGTATGTCATTTTGATTGAAACCCCTATTGTTTTTGGCGTACATTATTTTATGTTTCGGAAGACTTGGGATATATACCCCTCCCCCAAATGCAGCCATAATAATTACAGAATACAACTCACTATGTCGTTCACTTGCTTTTCTGTAAGGGAGAGGTTTCTTAACCGAAGATCCCCTCGATGGAATGGCTGCCTGTGCTTGGGCTAGGTCTTTAGGGCTCACGGGTTCCGTCTGTGACCTCACGAGTTTCTTTTCAAGACGGCTATGCTTTGAACTCATTGCTCCTGTGATTAGAGTAGACGATAAGTAAGAGAAGGAATCTCCAATAGAGGTAATAGGCTAACGCTGTTGCCACCCAATTCAGATCATGTGATGTAAACAGATGCTACTCTGGGGAATTATTCCTTTTTCATTCTAATAATAACCAGGAGCGTCCATCCCGCATACTAGGCCTATATATGTCACAGCGTTTTCACAAGTTAGGTTATTTTTAGAACGGTTTCCCGCTATTGTTGAGTCCCAATTATTCCTAAGGGAATAAAATCACAAAAGCGTAGAAACCATGTTGTTTCATATAACAATAGTAGCTAATGAGGCATCTTTTGTTCCGACACGGTGCAACCCAACAATTGGCGAGCAAAATAATCTAAAAAAATAGCCCAACTTGTAAAAACGCTGTGAAAACTGTATAGGAGACATGGACTCCTGTCATAATGCAGCCATGCCTATCTGAATAAAATTAATTTTCAAAGAGTCAATTCTCCAGAGTAATGTGTGATTACATCACATAATCTGAATTGGATGGGAACAGAGTTAGCCGATTACGGTAACCTCTATACGGGCGCATGTGCAAGGGTTATTGGCCTGAAACAAGGAGACTATATCACATATCCCCGAGTTTCAGGCCAATAAAATGCTTTTTTTTTTTTACAATGGCTCAGTTTTCTCATTAACAAGTTCAATATACTGATTCGAGAAAAAAAAACATGGACATTTTTTCAATAGTCTTAAGCAAATTCTCAACTATAAACAAAGGGTAATATAACAGAATTGCTCGGAATAGGAGTCATTCTAGATGAATTCGCACTGCTAGCGTCATTGAGCATGCGTAGATGTTTCTATTAGACCCACATGAACTACGGCGAATACCTTTTGATTCTGACTACACTACCAAGAGACATTCGTATATAGAAATGGTTTATTTAGGATTGTGTCAGTCAGTCGTACTGCTGAATAATGTATGCTGGGCTCCTGACAATGTCTATGTGGTATAATATGATACAGCATATTATCCTAACTCAAAATGTGCCACGCCAGATACGAAAAACCACTAAAAAAACACTCTTTGGATGTGGCCAAAAAATATGTGGAAACGTATTCCCCGACTAATGCAGTGGCACAGACCTCCGGGGACGAGGTAAACAGTCCTTAAAATGATATATCAAATTGAAACGGAAAGTAAAAAGTACATAAATATTTGGAACCAATCATAAAATTTTAGCGCGACTGGGCTTGACGACTAACTGCACGTAGAATGATCAATATTCCCCACCAAGCACTTAAATAGTATGACTATATCCTTAGAGGATAACCCAACCTCTCTATCGTGCCGTCAGAATATCAATTTCTGACTAATTCGTTCCTTCGACACTCAAGCGTCAGAAATTACATTAAGTAAAATGGTGTTTCAGAGCGATATCAATGCAGGGGGCAGGATTAGTCCAGAAAATACCACTCTAATGCCATATAGCCCCATGTGTAGCTAATTAAATATGCAGGGGAAATATATATTTTATATCCCCCAACATATTTAAGTATCACGATTCTCTGATCATTTTGTTTACTTTTGAGACGCCAATATAACATGGTATTGGCGTCTCAGAATACCAGCCTCTGGTTGGCTCTTGCGTGAGCCCTTGCAGTTACATGGGTTCCAGGTCAAGTTCAAAAGTCGTTTGTTCAACAGCAAGATTTCTACAATTGCACCTTCAAAACACTGTAAATTACAAGATAAGAATTATTCAATCCTTAAGGTAAGGTTGGCATTGTAGTTTCTGTCAGAAATCTAACACAAGTACAATTTTCACAATTTTTGAAGAGATTTCAAAACACGTCGCGACAGTTTTCTCCACTCAAGCCGTGAAACCGTTGTCATAGATATACTAGGCGCCTTTTGAGAATTGAAATTACGATCAGCATAAGTTTGGTGCTTTTAACAATTCCCGACTTAACTGTTGACTCCGCCCAATACGAAATATATTTTCTCCCAACTGGCCGGCAATATAATTCGGTATCGGCGTCTCAAAATCGCAATTAGTTTATATTAGTTAAATTAGGGGTTATGTGATATATTCCCCTGAAAGACCAATAGAACACTGAGCTAGGTGAAAATAAGCTACGATAATGTCAATTTGGAATGATATAAAATTCCGAGCTCGAAAGCGTAAAAACAATTGCTACATAATTATATTAGAGGTTATAACCCATCAAACATTTTCTCGCGCGTGAATGGTTGAATGCGTCACGTGATAATTTCTCTCCGCGAGCGGGAAATATCAGCAAATACACCCCCTGTGAGCGTATAAGCGCGAGTCAAAGAAAATATTCGAAGGATGATAACAACAATAACCTACATTGTGGCGTCGAAACATATATAACCTATTTGTGACGTCGAAATCGCGGACATTATCTGATCCGAGAAGAGAACTGAGCTTCGAGGATCAGATAATGTCCAAGGACAAATACTTAACAATTATTCACTTCAGTCTCAGTGACTATTGGCGAATATTTACCGAGACGAAGGTAAAATTAATATTCACCAATAGTCACTGAGACTGAAGTGAATAATTGTTTTAGTATAATTTTATCAGTGAATATCAGAGAAATTAAAACTAGACAATAATAATAGTCTGACTTCCGACCCTTTTATAAGTTTTACTAGCGCGCGTGACAGGATAGTTTTGTGACAAACATTTGCATACTCACGTGTCATTACGGTTCATTGCACAGACCCACTCGACACGAGACTGGCAGAGATTACAAGACACAGAAAACTACCGGAAAAAAACACAGTCCAAACGCACACTAGAATTCAAGTTGAAGCAGCAGTCTTCACTTTTGAGACCTCGTATCGTGTTACAAAGAGAGGAAATGCAGCGAAAATGAGTGGAAATGGGCAAAACTGAAAATCTGCCACGGCGAGTGAAAATTGATCGAAAGGAACCGTTTTCGTGAGTTCACTTCAAAGGACACATTTGCTGGAAACTACGAACTAGTTTTGTAGATTATAGCCATCAGAGACAATGGTAAATCAAGAGACAAATGATTTCGGTATGAGATAAAGCTTGAAAACACACGGAGAGCGGCGAGAGAAGAGCAATTAACAGCAACCGGCTCCCTGAATGAAACTAGAACTTGTCGTTTTTCTATCAAGACCCACGAGGAAAATTATAACTCAAGTAAGTACAGTCGAACCGTTCCCAAATGTGTAGGAAAAGGTCTCGTTGTGTTATATATTTCTCTAAGTAGACGTTATTTCCTTGTGAAAGTTTGTGATTCATGAAGACATGCATGAGGACCGAATTATCTCAACCCGAAACTCGTAAGTAAACTTTCATTGAAAAGGCTTATGGATTAAAAAAGGCGTCCAGTTTTAATAGCCGTACTTATTTAGTTGCTTTTTTGGTGGGTTTTTAAAAAGCTTTTTATTTCATATTATTAATTTCTTCGTGAGAAACAACGGTAAATATGCGAGCGGCCATTTTGGTGGAATGGTTAGGAAACCCGGCAAACTTCAAAAGGGCTAACAAAGGCGCTGCGATTTAGGTTGGAAGGGTTAAGACAAAAGATTGTGCACGATCATAGTTCATTAGCGTTCCCTGAACGACTGAACTCACACGTTTCTATTGGCTGATTGATTAACATCTATTGTGTTTTGTGCACGGTGGTGGTTGAAAAAAGCTAACAAAGACCTATAACAAAGAAGGTCCCTGAGTTTCCTAACCATTCCACTCTATTGCTGGTTTGCATGTGACGTCATAGCCGCCATGTTGGTGCCCTTAAACAATAGATGCCGCCATGCCCTTTGTCATTTGAATCTCTGGGGATTGAGTGAAAACCAGCAATTAACTATGGTTATACCATGGTAGCCTCGGATTCTTTTGTTCTCCGAGGCACATTTAAACCACTAATTTTCCCCGATGGCAGGGATATTTAGCAATATGCATTGTTTCGAAATTTCCCGCCGGGAAATTTCGAGACAATGCATATTTCTAAATTTCCCCTGCATGCGTAATGAGGAAAAATTAGAAGAGAATACCTCCTGCTCCCCTCTGGCACAACTAGCCCTGCGATCCCGGATGAAAAATACTGAATCCAAACTGACCTGTCTTCATCATAACCTTCAATGTAATCCATGTGGGATGACCTATTTCAATCTGCATATTCTTCTCTTAATTTCTCAAATCCGCTTCTTCCATGTGGGATACTTAAAACCATAAACGTGACGTAATTAAAATCCATTCATGCTCTTTGAATATTTAGTCAACCGCATAATTACATTGTATTTTAGTCTTATTCTTCTCAAAAACAACACGCTTTTCCCCAGGGGAAGCCAGGGTCGTTTAATCAATGGCGCTCAGTCAATTAAGCATTAAACAAAACGTTTTCGAAAGCAACTCGACTGCGACGTCTTTAGTTTCGGTAGAGAAAACTAAACTTCTCAGAGATTTGTTCCGTTCCTCGGCGATCATGGTATAATACCCCTCATGCCATGGTATAACTTATAATTATATTCACCTCCAGGCGCTCTGGAGGTGAATATAGCGACATATGACGTAATTCTCGACCAATCAGAGCACGGGGATCTCTATATTAAGAATGAAAAGTCCGAAGACTATACAGCAAAGCTGATATACAACGTAAAATTCTAAAACAAAGCACTACGGTTAGCTAGGCCTGACACGAAAAGTGCTCGAACTAGATTGCAGCCATAGACAGCTGTTTCGTTCTTATTAGAACTCGTCAGTATGGCATAGCAAACAGCACGCGGGCCTCGGCGCCACCGCGCCACCGACCCGGACTGCGCTAAAAAGCATCTAGTAAGAGCTCACAGAAAGGCTTGGTTATCGGGTCACACGTCATTACGTGTGGCGAAAAGCCAAAAACCAAGCAAATCTGAACTAAACGTGTCAGTGCTTTGCAAGAAATATAGTGATGCTGGCCAGACCAGCTTTATAAAAATGATGACACTGATAAAATTATACTAAGGCATATTTTGACGCCACAATGTAGGTTATTGTTGTTATTATCATCCTACGCTCCGGCACAAGGGGTGTATTCTCTGACATTTCCCGCTCGCGGAGAGAACATATCGGGTCACGTGACGCATTCAACCAATCACCTCCTTAGTCATTATCTGTTCTCTTCTCGTCCACGGAAGAAATATCAGGGTATATTTCGACGCCACAAATAGGTTATCGTATTTATATTAAACGGTGGTACGAAACTATAGAGATTATTACATGTTCAGAGCTTGATATCGTTTTTATTCACGAGTTTTTAATGCCATATTGCGAATGAGCGAGTTTTCGAGCGCCTTCAATGCAATTGTAGGCGATTTAATAATCACAGGGCCAGGAAGTCTTAGTCATTAGTTGTAAAGCGTCTGCAGACGCTATCGCTGTCCAGAAACTTTTACTACCAGAGGTTATTCTTTTGTAAGGATGAAAACTCGCGTCCCACTGATGGCTTGTGCCTCCACATAACCAGATTTACCTTGGTGTGCGAAGGTATATAGCGGTTCTTGTTCGTAGTCAAAATCACGTGGAGAGGGAGTTGGGGCAGAAAAAGCACTTGAATATTGCTGAAAAAACAACAAAAATAATGAACTGGGCCCAGTTCCTGAAAGCCCGATTAGCGCTAATCCAAAGTTAATTACCATGACAACTAACAGTGCTCGACCTTAACTTTTTTAATCACTGGTCCTGGGACTAGTAGAGCTGAAAATTTACTAGTCCAGAGAAAATTCCTGGTAGTCCCGACTCCGGCATGACAATATTTGCTGATCTCTAATGCGTAGTCCACACGAGCAAGTTTTCCTTGACAAGTTTTCCTTGACAAGTTGCCTTGTTCAATAACTGGCACGCCAGTTTTTCAACAAGGAGACTTGTCAAGGCAAAACTTGTCATTTTTCGTCGTCTACACGAGCAAATAAAACTTGTCAAGGGAAAACTTGTCAAGGAAAACTTGCTCGTGTGGACTACGCTTAAGCCTTTCATAATACACGCACAAGTGAACAAGTCAAAACAAAGATGGCGGCAATAGCGGCCTTCACGGGAGCTCCTGGGGCTGACTAGTGCCCAGTCCTCGCCTCAGCCTTGTTCAATCTTCTCGGCCGTTTCGCGATTGTTTTTGGAACGTTTGTGAAGAAACAACAATCACAGGACAACATATTTTTGTTTTTATCTTTTATTAAACATTACAAATATTTATAGAATAGTTACTAGTCCTGTGACTTGTGGCTCTATTTTTTTTAATAGTCCAGAAGCATTTCTTACTAGTCCAGGACTAGTGGACTACCGCTAAGGTCGAGCACTGCAACTAATAATTATGTTTTGTTGAGAGTTAATGCAGGATTAGCGCTAATCGGGCTTTCAGGAACCGGGCCCTGTATTACAGGTATTTCAACAAAATTATCACAGAGAGCGTACAAATGACCAACGACAAAGGTCTTAGGACAAACGACTTGCTGCAACTTATCTGATCCCTGGGATTCGAACTCGTCTAACTTTAGCCGTGGCTTATCTAAGCCTAGAGATTTAAGCTCTACTAACTTAAGCTGCGACTTATCTAAGGCTAGGGATATGAGCTTGTCTAACTTAAGCCGTACTGCGCGTGCGTACATTTCGTTCGTGGGGCTCTGGATATGAGAAACATTGTTACGTTTGACGCGAGCAGACGGTCGTATAAATGGACCAGTTCATGGCTTAGGTTAGCCGTAGCTAACTTTCTCTCGTATAAATGGACCAGTTTATGGCTTAGGTTAGCCATAGCTAACTTCTTCTCATATAAATGGACCAGTTTGTGGCTTAATAGGTTAGGCGTAGCTCGACCTCGTCCCCAGGGTCTTCTCGGTCAGATCCAAGATGGCGGCTACCCGACAGAAGACCCTGGTAAAGGCTGGATCACGTGATCAAATACTCCCAGATTTTGGGAGTATTTTGTCACGTGATTTGGCGATCTAAGATGGCGGCCAAGCTAAATATGGGAATAGTTCATGACGTGTCCAAACCATAGGTATCCCAATCCGGAGTGAGCGAGAACGGATTAACGGTATTTCCACGCGGCGAACGATGCAGTGAAAACAGGTCTACTAAATGGCTCGAAATGGAGTTTACTTGGATAAAGAACCAGTGGAAAGGTATCACAAAGCTACCAGGATGTATCTAAGCTAGAAGAGAATCCTAAAAAGCCGTTCAGTTTCCGTTAGCATTGAAGCGAAGCGATCGATAGCACATGTTCAGGTTTAACGGCTTCTCCTGGCTTTCCCACTGATGAACCTTACCTAAAAACTACCCAGTAATGCACTTCATCTATTGCTCTATCTACACAACGTGTTTTAAGGTTATTTAAAATCGTTTTATTGATAAAATTTGAGCAATCTAAACTATATACAAGTTCATCTCTCTGGACTCAGTACGTTTGGCCAATAAAAAGCATTTTTAGAACAACCCTTGCGTCGTAATCGAAGAGCCAATCAGAATACGTGACAGTTCAGCCTTTACCAGGGTCTTCTGTCGGGTAGCCGCCATCTTGGATCTGACCGAGAAGACCCTGGCCACGAGGTTGGGCGTAGCTAACTTCCTCTCGTATAAATGGACCTGTTTGTGGCTTAGGTTAGCCGTAGCTAACTTTCTCTCGTATAAATGGACCAGTTCACGGCTTAGGTTGGCCGTAGCTAACTTTCTCTGGTATAAATGGCCCTAATATATAGTTAATATACTCAGACAGAAATAGTATATTTCGGCCGTTGTCTGAAAATCTACACAAAGTGAAAACTCAATGTTTTACTTACGAAAGTTAATGTATTTTCGATCGGCCTGAACGAAACTTATATCCTATTATTGTTAGAAAACCTGGGAAAGAAAATCAATAAAAGGCAAATAATAAAATCAGGATTTGACGAGTCTCATCGTTACAGTTAATTACCCCTCCCAATTTGTATGATTGACAGTTGATTACCCCTCCCATGTTGTATGATTGACAGTGAATTACCCCTCCCATGTTGTATGATTGACAGTGAATTACCCCTCCCACTTTGTACGATTGACAGTTAATTACCCCTCTCACATTGTATGATTGACAGTTAATTACCCCTCCCACTTTATACGATTGACAGTTAATTACCCCTCCCACATTGTATGATTGACAGTTAATTACCCCTCCCACGTTGTATGATTGACAGTTAATTACCCTCCCACTTTGTATGATTGACAGTTAATTACCCCTCCCACTTCGTATGATTGACAGTTAATTACCCCTCTCACGTTGTATAATTGACAGTTAATTACCCCTCCCACTTTGTATGATTGACAGTTAATTGCCCCTCTCACTTTGTATGATTGACAGTTAATTACCCCTCCCACTTTGTATGATTTTGACCAGAAATTTCGGCCAGTATTTTGTATTTATCGCGCTGAGTTACTGTTTTTGCTTGCCTTCACTAGTTCTGAAAATTCGTTAGAAAGCTTGAGACTACACAAATTCCGGATACATCGTTTAACACTAGAAAACTCTATCGGAACAACGATCCCGGATTCACGTTCCCACCCAATCCCGGCTTCGTTTTTATCCCGGATTCATCGAAAAGTATTCGAACTCGCTGGGATAAGTACAAACAGGGTTACGAATCCGGGATAATGATACAGGATTCACGACGAACATTGGCGAATATACCGTCTCGCACACTTTCGCTTTTCAAATGGTCGTCTTCACTCAGAACAGGCTAAGTGCGAAGAACAGAGCGTTTGTAAAGTGAACATGAAAAACTCACAGAGCAGCGTAAAAAGCCCATCACCAACAAATGTAGAAACGAATTGTAATAGATTTTCATTGATATAAGGTGCGCCTCTATGACCTGCACAGTAGGAGATGAGGTATGGGAAGATATAGTTTTGTGCAGGGCATAGAGGTGCAGACGCAAGTGGCCAACCGTCGCTGAGGGGGGGTGGGTGGGGAGAAATCACTTAACAGAGATCCGTTGGCACTGCAGCAATACGCGCTAGAGAGAAGGGATGGCAGCTAAACCCGGTCTTTTAATATCTAATCTTATTCCCCTGGGACCTAATGCTAACATGAGGCAACTGAGCCGCAAAATATAGCATCTGTGAAGTCATTTCGGCGCGCTAATTATGAATGAAAATAGTAATAGATTTCCGTTGATATAAGGTGTGCCTCGATGACCTGCACAGTAGGAGATGAGGTATGGGAAGATATATTTTTGTGCCTAACATCTGGGTACAGGGTTAAGGTCTTTCTATAAAAGATGGAAAAGGGGTATACCTATCTCCCATACTCAGAAATTCCTTCCTTCAGAAATTATTTCTTAATCGTGAATCCCTAATGATACGATTTCCAAAGCATAAATGAATGAGAGATAATTAATTTCCAAAACAATGAACCACGAATATCAAAGAAAAGACTGAACGCTTGTAGTCACTAGACAGAACTGAGATTGATACATATATATGAATATCCTATGGATAAACGTAGCTGCTACCGATCCATACATGGAATTAGGGTTAATACATAGGAAAGTAAGGATATATTGAAGAAGAAAATGTCTAATCAGTAAGTCCAGATAAAAAACTTATAAGACTATAAGTGGAAGATCCGAAAAGCCCCCAAATCGCAATTGTAGGCGCCAGGACTGGAAGGCATGCATAGCGTGAGAATATGGGAACAGTAGGACATGAAGGTTACCCTTAGAGCCCAGCTTGAAGGAGCTAGAAGGATAGGCTACCAAACCTTTCTGGGTTATAAATCAGGAACCACGATGGTGTAAGCACATTCCTGTGATGCAAGGAAGCGAATCAAGGGGCCGACGGGACTAAAAGGTGGGAACACGTAGGCATTATAATAATGTGGAATAACTTGAGCGAAGACATTGCCTCCCGCAGCTGCTAGGTAGGGGTAAAGAGCGAAGAAATGTAGATTCCGCTCCGAACAATCTTGCTGAACATAATAGAAGGGATGGCCATGAGCTCGATGGTGTGGGGTCCATAAGCTTGCTGAATGCGGTGCCATGCGCTAGGACTTAGCTTGTAGTCTAGATACGAAGGGGTCCGGGATGGGCTGTCAGCAGGGTTGTCTCGAGACGGAATATAGTACAGGCGAATAACCAAATTTCCCTTAAGGGCGAGGCGATATATAGTCTTGAGGACTTCGTTAATGGTCTCGTTCTTAGACCCATCTTTCTACCAACAAGCGATAAAGGTCTGATTATTAGTAAAGCAGTCTACTCTAGAATTGGGAACCAAACAGGCGACTGACTGCAACACGTGCTGGTGGGCCAGAGCTTCCCTTACCAATAATGGGGAGCTCTAGGTGATCGATTTCCCAAAGACGAGAAAACGTCTCCGAGGGACGAAAGGGGAGATGAAGAGTTCCTCCCACTCTGAATTGGAGGCATCGGAACAGATCTCTAAGCGAGAATGCTTTTCCTCCTTCCAACGCAGGCAACCCGTTCCAGAAGTCGAGGAAACGCCAACGTTGAATTTATATTCTGAGTTCCATAGATATATAAATACTCCTAGGTGACTAAGCGTCAGGCTCTAGAAATGGCCTTGTGAATGACCCTATAGAATACAATCTAGCGTGTAGGGAGTTATCTTCCCGGCAAGTTTTTGCAGTGATTTGAGGGAAACTGACTTATGACTGAGAATGTCTTTCTCTCAAGAGGGCGCCAATTTGTTCTTCTTATCCAGGGGTAGGAAGAAAACAGTCTTAGAAGAGTCAATGATAACCCGAGGGAAATAGGAGTTTGAGAAGGGAGCAGAGAAGACATCTTAAGTCATATGAAGTATCCTAAGTCGATAAGGGTGGAGCAAGTTATTAATACGGCTGCTTCTGCTAGAGCGAAATTGGGCCAGTCGCAAGGCTTGTGGGTGTTTGTAATATGAAGCTGCCCGAAGTGGCGATCATCGATATACTGAGCACAGGGGACCCCATATGAATGGATAAAACTCGTAGGTGCTAAACCAATAGAATGATAAGGTAAACGCTACCTAGCCAAATGGAAGACTATTGTATATCAGTACGAAGTACCAATCATGCCACTAGAGATCAAAGAAAGTGGTACCCGATGGGGATAGGACGTGGTTGTAACCGCTTTTATCGTCACAGAACGAGGAAGATCAATGAGGAGATCTTTAGTCCATAGGTTGAGGAACCTCTCATCGTGACACATGCGGGGTTTAGATAACTCTACTGTAATTGGCATAACCAGATGAGGCGCCGCCGCCTCTCCAACAATCTCCCAAACGGCAAGGGATCCGTTCATCACACGCTCCAAGATAGTCTGAGAGATGAATTCATCGAAGCTGAAGGAAATCGTATCATTCGGGAGACAAATCTGGGGTGGAGTAGGGTTATTGTAGTATTTCCCCTGAAAAGAGCCCCTAAATGGAACGATAAACACGGAAACCTCGACGCCTCCTTCCAGGGACTCCGTCAAAGACAGAGTATCGGGATATGCTAAGAAAGCCCGTCCTGATTCGACGAGGTGGCCAAGGGAGAGAGAGATGAGTAAAACGCGAAAGCACGCACAAACTTAAAATAAAGTGATAATTTATTACAGGGTAGATAACCTAAGCACAACAACCACGTTGAAATGCCTATATGACTGGACAATACATATATATGTGCGAGTGTGTTACAATGTGACAAAACCGCTTATGAGAAAAACACCCACGATCAGGAATATCGAGGCGATAAAGAGTTATTTGCGATGACAAAACCTGGCGATGTGTCCCATTTCATGGCAATTATAACACACAGGTGGCACCCGAGATCGGCGATCTGGAAAGTAGGGGCGAGGACGCGTGCCCAAGAATCCTACTTGTGGAGGGTCCCTCTCTAACCAGAGGAATCCCGGTTCACATATAATAGAGGAACTCAACCTAAAAAAATCGACGTTGCATGCAGATACAGCAATAGAGACCAGGAAATAATAAATACCCGGTTCGAAAACAAACCGACAAACTGTTGAAAAGCAAAAAGGAATCCTAATAATGCCAAACAAATACACGACTCGTTAAGCAAACCGGCAAACGGTGATGAGCAAAGAGGCAATTCTAAGATAACGCCCCAACACACGCGACTATAAAACAGACATATGGTAAAAATGCATTAAAGTGCACCTAACGTTTATTTTGTTATCATCATTATCGATGCTACATCCAGTTTTGAGTACTTCTGTGAAGAAAGTTTTGGTTTACAGAGAATACTCTATGTTCTGCGTTCGTTTGAAATCGTGGAAATGTGACCTTTCCTGACCCATGACCGCGTGAGCAAAAGCCTGGGTCGATCCCTGGGTTGACGTCATCTCATTAATGCATTATTCTCCATGGCGTCTTTCTATGTCAACAACAGCGATTTATAGAGAATATACACGGTTTGCGAGATGTTAGTAAAGAAAAAAATCATTTTAGTCAACATGTTAAGTATTTATTCAAATTATTGCAAAGTCGAATTAATTATATGACGTCTACCCAGGGATCGACCCAGGCTTTTACTTACGCGGTCGTGGGTCAGGAAAGGTCACATTTTCACGATTTCAAACAAGCGTAGAACATAGATTATTCTCTGTAAACCAAAACTTTCTTCACAGTAGTACTCAAAACTTGATGTAAAATCGATATTGATGATAACAAAATAAACGTTAGGTGCACTTTAAGGGAATACAATAACGCAAAGCACGACTGAAGCATAGAAGCGATTAATGAAAATGAAGTAATCCTAACACTATGAAGAAACATCTCGCTAGCAAAAGAAACCACCAAACGGCAAATGACGTAATCATGCAACTATGTTTAAATGCTTTGACAGTTCATCAACACTTCCTCGACATTATAGAGATTATTTCAGGCTTGACAAGGAGATACTAGAAGTGCCAACGAAATTCACGTCAACAAGGTAAGAACGACAACCAGACAACTTATAGTAAAGCACAGTGGAACAACTTTCTGGAACTCTCTGGATGACTCTATTACCCAATCCACATCATTAAGGGCTTTTCAGCCTAAACTCAATCACATCGTTTCAATTCAATGAAATTTTTTTTTTAATTAATATACAGTGCTTACAAGCTCCTTGGACTTTTTTACTGATCAACCATCCATATACCTTCAACTAAGCCTTTAACCTAATACATATTGCAAACTTCCCTTATCTATTGTCACTATTAATCATGTCATCTTTATTATTTATTTCATTATCTTGACAAGACAGCTGTATTGTAATCTTCTGTACTTATATGGTAAATAAACTGATTGATATGATGTGACACCGCACTCACAAAACCAACGGTTAACGAAAATGCAGTAATCCTAAATAATACTATGAAGTAACACCCCGCTCGCAAAACAATCCGACGCATGGTAAAAATAATAAAATGAAGGAAATCTATGACTTGACACCCCGCTCGCAAAACAAGCCGCCAAACTGCTACTGACCAATGAAAGAATCCTAATACTATGAAGTGACACCTAGCCTGCAAAACAAGCTGCCCAACGGCTAATGACAAATGAAAGAATCCCAATACTATGAGGTGACACCTCGCCCGCAAAACAAGCCACCAAACGGCTAATGGGACTAGCCGCCTAACGGCTAATGACAAATGAAAGGATCCTAATACTATGAAGTGACACCTAGTCTGCAAAACAAGCTGCCCAACGGCTAATGACAAATGAAAGAATCCCAATACTATGAGGTGACACCTCGCCCGCAAAACAAGCCACCAAACGGCTAATGGGACTAGCCGCCTAACGGCTAATGACAAATGAAAGGATCCTAATACTATGAAGTGACACCTAGTCTGCAAAACAAGCTGCCCAACGGCTAATGACAAATGAAAGAATCCTAATACTATTGTCGGGAACGGGTTGCCTCCGTTTACTTAATATCACTCACTTGTTGTTTTTTCTTAGTTTTATTGAAGATTTCACTTGCCACGATCACCGCAGCCTTCACAATCACGTTTTTTCACAGTATTCGAACTCTCTCTCTCACTTCATCTCTCGCTTCGCTATATATATCTACCGATTTTAGATCATATGACATGGCGCGTCGCCACAATTATTTAAATGTCAATCAACGTAATAACAAACATGATAACTACCAATCTCCGACACTCTCCCCCATACAGCTCCCCTTGGAGGTGTATGATGTGTTTCACTTATCCTTGGAGACTGTACTGCTGGTAAGACAAATGAGATAAATGGATAAAATATGTGTACATATCGTATATAAGTGTTCAGGCAGTGTTCTCAGCAAGTTGCTGAATGCGCTGCGCTGCCGCGGCGGCTGCATCTCTCTTTGGTCTGTACACAAGTGCATTTGCGTTAAGGGCCTGAGGCTTCTGAACCTCCCTTGCGTCACATGCCAATTCCATGGGATATAGGTGCTGTACCGGTCGTTCCAGGTAGCTTCTACCTGCACGGAGTCTCGCAGCCCTCACAATGCCATCTCGTCCTTCGTACAACTCCGTGATGATCCCTAGAGGCCATTCACCTCTGTTCCGTTCGTCTGATTTGATTATGACCACCTCACCAACGGTTATGTTGAGTGGCATACCGTTGTGGCGAGTGTGCCTCTCTCGAAGGCCACGCACGTACTCGTTGGTCCATCGCCTCCAGACAACGTCTTTACATCGCTTCAGAAACTTGGCCCGTTTTCGCAGGTCCCTGTTTTCGATTCGATGAGGTGTCATCTCAGGGAGAGTAGTGGAGGACGTGAACATGAGCGCATTCGGAGTGAGGGTCGGGAGCTGCAGGTCTTCCTCGACGTAACTCAGGGGACGATTGTTGAGAGTCACTTCCACGTCCAAGAGGACTTCCTGCAGCTCATCCCAGGTCAAGCAGCCCTTGCCGATAGTCTTATACAAGGATGTTTTCACTAACCCTACCATACGCTCAAACTGGCCACCCCACCACGGGGCGCGGCTTAGGTTGAACTGCCACGTGATTTCGTTAGAGATCAGGAAGTCTTGTATTTTCTCGTCCGCCATTACACTTCTAATCCATCGCGCTGCTCCCACAAATGTACGTCCATTATCCGAATAAATCTTACTCGGTCTTCCTCTCCGCGCTATGAACCGTTTGAGTGTTCCTAAGAACTCTTTGGTTTCCATGGTTGATGTCAGCTCCAAATGAAGTGCCCTCGTCAGACTGCATGTGTACAGGGCTATGTATGCCTTTGCTGCCCTGCCTCTCCTGGTGCGATAGGTTAATGGACCAGCATAGTCCACTCCGATCACCTGGAATGCATGGTCTCCCTCTGTTCTGTCTCGGGGTAGGTTTCCCGGAGGTGGTTGGGCTACAGCAACTGCCTGGAATCTGCGGCAGCCATAACACGATTTGATGACTCGCTTAGCCAAACGCCGCAACCTGGGAACCCAGTATTTCTCCCGTACGCGTGCCATAGTCAGCCCGACTCCGCCATGGAGAGTACGCCAGTGTGCTTCTTGCACGACCTTCTCGGTGAACGGGTGCGCGTCTGGTAGGTACACTGGGTACTCACCCTGTATTCGGCCCCGGCACACAAGCACGTCATCATCATTCTCTTTAAGGTTGAGTTGTAGTCGATCCGTCTCACTCTCATAGTTCCGTTGAACACGTTGGATCCACCACGCTCGGGCAGTGATCACCTATCCGTAGTAAGTAGCCCGTAGCGCCTATCCCGATTTCTACAGTTATGCGCGAACCTAGCAATCCACGCGGTGATGCGCAGGGTGCGGTGTAGGTCGTGTTTATCTAACACCCGATCAAAGGCGTCAGGTATGCTCTCGGTGTGTGCTGCGCATAGCACCTCTCGTATCACCTTTCCTTCTGCTTCCGATGCTGAGGAGGTCTGAGTCACAAGGTTTTCCGGCCATTGGTCAGGATACTGGAGCCACTCTGGTCCGTTCCACCACAGTGCTATCTCAGACACGGGTCCTCCACGGCTGGCCAAGTCAGCTGGGTTATCATGTGTTGGAACATGTCTCCATGTTATTTCTGGATGCTGTTTAATCTTAGACACCCGGTTCGTTACAAACTGTTTGTATTGTCCATTTCCCTCGATCCAGTGCAGCGCGACTGTACTGTCCAGCCAACCATAAATGGTTGGTTCAGGGACCCCCTGAAGAGCATTACGTACATTCGTCACCAGATTAGTTGCCATGTGAGCGGACACCAGCTCAAGGCGGGGAACTGTCAGACCTTGCTTCGCTAGTCGTCCTTTGGCTGCTATAAGGCGTTGAGTGGTCCCCCCTTGTTGTCGGACCACTGAGTAGACTGCAGCTCCCACTCCCTGTGTCGATGCGTCACCAAATGCATGTAGCTCTACGTCTATGACAGGTTCTCGGTATTGTACTATTGGGCGTGGCACGGTCTCCCCCGTGGGAAGTGCCTGCTCCCATTTCACCCAACGGCGTCTTAGTGGACCATTGATGTCTGCGTCCCATGGTGTCTTGGAATTGCACACGTCGCGAAAGATTAACTTCCCTTCTAGGGTCAGCGGTGAAACTAGCCCCAGGGGGTCGTATATCTTTGCTAGTTTGCTTAAGATCCCGCGTTTGGTCACTGGGCTGCTACCGTTGGGAAAGGGGATCGTTAGTGTATCTCCCCCCTTGTCCCATTTCAACCCCAGCAACTTCGTATCACTAGATTTCCCTCCAAATTGCTGCTTTGCATATGTTTGCTCCTCATGATCCCCAGATGGGTCACTGTTCGATTCCAACTCCTGTGCGTTGGAGTTCCACTTATGCAACTTGAATGCTGCGTCCTCGAATATCTCGATAGCCCTGTCCTTTCGCAGTTGTGCTTGTTGGACAGTCAGGCCTCCAGTGAGTAGATCATCCACGTAGAGACTTCTGCGTAGCTTCGTGACGGTGTCAGGATACTTTTCCTCCCACATGTTCAAATGGCAGTCAATCACCCCCCCGAGAAGGAATGGTGAGGGAGCTAGTCCGAAGAGCACCCTCGTAAATCGCAATGTCTCCAACTCTGAATGTTCGCCATTTCGCCAATGGAACCGGAGAGCGTCGCGCTCATTCTCCTTTATTCTTATTTGAAGAAATGCTTTCTGAATATCCCCAGCTACCAGTACTGGATACCCGCGTTGTTGAATCAGAACATCCCATAATTTGTTTTGAAGCGGCGGACCAGTGTACAGACAGTCGTTTAGCGAGGGGGCGTCAGGGGTTGCCCTCGCTGAGGCGTCGTACACGATTCGTATTTTTGTGCTCACTGCCGTTTCACGTATCACTGCCTTATGGGGAATATAAAATTCCACCCCTTTCGCTGGTCCGTCAGCTGCTTCTATCACCCCGCTCTCTCGTTGTTCTCGGATTATGGCGTCGTATTCGGCGTTGATACCATCTCGCTGTAATTTTCTTGTGAGCTTGTTTAGACGACATATACTTCCTCGCTCGTTCGTGGGAATAGATGGGAGGTTTCCCTTCCAGGGTAAGCCTGTCTCGTACCAGCCCTCTGGATCTCTTCTCAGCTGCTCTTTGAACTCTTCATGAACCGCTCGCTGGTCGTGTTCGACCGAGTCTTCTAGTCCCAGTACGTCGAGACGACACAAATCTTCGTAGTCCGATTGACTAACTTGAGTTAACATCATTGTATTTCTGTCGAACTCCTGCCCTGGGGACATAATAAACCACCCCAGTTTGGTTAGTTCTGCGATTGGTTCACAGTCCTTTCCAATTCGTGGTGCAGTTTCCGTTTTTATCCTCGCATATTCTCCGCTTCCGAGCACTACATGAACTGGAAGTTGTGGTTTGACGTCACGATCTGTTATCGTGACCCCTTACAAGTGAGAGTACTTTTCAATCAGTTCTTCATAACGAGGGTTGTCAAGAGACAACAGTTCTGGTTTGTTGACCTTAATCACGTTGGTCTGAATTTCGTAGTCACGGTTTATTGACTCTATCTTTACATGATAAGATTCCATACGAACTTGTCTTGTGCTCATTAGCATGTCAATTCGCTTCGTCTGAACTCCAACAGGTTTAACGTTGAGTGCATGGATCAATTTAGCCGACGCGTATGAACTTCCTGCGCCAGAATCTATTAGCGCTCTGCAGATAACCCCGTTGACCCGCACAGATACCACAGGAAATACGCCTTCGCCGTTCGTGTTTGTAGTTAGAAGAACTTCACTATCAGACTTCGCTTTCTTTGCTTTCTCTGCTTTCTCTGCTTGTTCACAAATGGAAGAATGATGTCGACGATCGCAGTGTTGACAGCTCCTTTTACTCGGGCACTCAGCCGCTCGATGCTTATCTCCAGTACAATTAAAGCACAAATGACGTGTACTTAAAATCTGTCTGCGATCAGAAATCGAAGTCACCTTGGGACATTCACCAGATTTGTGGCTAATATCTTCACAATATACACACCCACGGGGGCGGTCATCTTGGCGCCTCGCGTGATACAATCTACCTGGGCGCTGATTTTTGCGAGGCGCAGGGTCAGGCTGATTGTCAATCGGGTTTCTTCTCGTCCAGCATCTCAGAGCTTCCACTATAACTTCACAAAATCCCACTTATCCCAGTCAGGATCAGTTCTCACCAGATCCCCTCTTATCCCAGACAACTTGTCTAAGGTCAGCGCTACGTATCCATTTACCTCTGTCAACTTTCCCATAGTTTGCAACGATTGCACATTGTGTAACAGCCTTTCGTGGAAGTCGTGAATTCTCCCAGTTTGCACGCCAGTAATTTGTGGAAGTTCAATGATATCCTTTATATACGATTTAATAATTTCACTTTCTTTACCGTATCTATCGGCGAGTATGCTTTTTGCTCTATTGTACCCTTCAGCATTGAAAGGCAATCCATCAATGAGCTTCCGGACCTTTAAGGTCACGAATTCCTTTAGAAAAGAAAACTTCGTTACTCCGGCCATGTTAGATTTGTCAACAGTCTCTCTAAACTGTTCCCAGAACCTCATCCAATCTTGATATGTTCCATCGAACTTTGTTATCACTAATTTTGGGAGTTTGGCTGTCGCTCCTTGGCTCTCTTGTTTACCATTTTCGCCCTCACTTCCCTGCATTCCGATCATAGTTGACTTTTGATGAGATTCCAACTCCTTTTGATAATTCAATTTAACTTCATACAACTCCTTTTGAAAATCGAACTCCTTTTTCCTGATTCTTTCTTCACTTTCATCCCTTTTATCGATGATCCATTGACGCAAACGCCCTAACTCCGTATCAGCCTTAGATATATTTTCCTCAACGTTTGCACACCACTCTCCTATTTCCAATAACTCCTCGTTGTTTTGAATTTTGTACTCTTCCACAACCCTCCTTGTGTTGTCGGCACTACTAACAAGCCCTTTCAAAGCCTCCATGTGACGCTCAATGCGCTCAGAAATCTCTGACTGTAAAACACTCCCTGTTTTCTCTCTTGTTATCCCAAGTTGAGTCAGCTTGGTTTCCAATGTTTTGGTTGCTGCCTCCATGTTTCAGTTGGTTTCGCTTTGTAATTAAGTAATTGAAATTCGCTGGTTCTTAGCTCCTTTGCAGTGTCCCGTCGGGGGTGCCAGGTGTCGGGAACGGGTTGCCTCCGTTTACTTAATATCACTCACTTGTTGTTTTTTCTTAGTTTTATTGAAGATTTCACTTGCCACGATCACCGCAGCCTTCACAATCACGTTTTTTCACAGTATTCGAACTCTCTCTCTCACTTCATCTCTCGCTTCGCTATATATATCTACCGATTTTAGATCATATGACATGGCGCGTCGCCACAATTATTTAAATGTCAATCAACGTAATAACAAACATGATAACTACCAATCTCCGACACTATGAAGTGACACCTAGTCTGCAAAACAAGCTGCCCAACGGCTAATGACAAATGAAAGAATCCTAATACTATGAAGTGACACCTAGCTTGCAGAACAAGCTGCCCAATGGCTAATGACAAATGAAAGAATCCCAATACTATGAGGTGACACCTCGCCTGCAAAACAAGCCGCCTAACGACAAATGACTAATAAAAGAAACCTAATACTATGAAGTGACAACTAGTTTGCAAAACAGGCTGCCCAACAGCTAATGACAAATGAAAGAATCCTAACACCATGAAGTGACACCTCGCCTGCAAAACAAGCTGCCCAACAATGACACATGAAAGAATCCGAGTACTACGAAGTGACACCTAACGAGTCCCAGAACGGTTAATGAAAATGACGTAATCCTAAAAATACTATGAAGTGACACCCCGCTCGCAAAACAATCCAACAAATGGCTAGTAAATGACAAGTGAAGGAATACAAATAGTGATGACCAAACGGCTAATGGGACTAGCCAAACGGCTAATGGGACTAGCCGCCTAACGGCTAATGACAAATGAAAGGATCCTAATACTATGAAGTGACACCTAGTCTGCAAAACAAGCTGCCCAACGGCTAATGACAAATGAAAGAATCCCAATACTATGAGGTGACACCTCGCCCGCAAAACAAGCCACCAAACGGCTAATGGGACTAGCCGCCTAACGGCTAATGACAAATGAAAGGATCCTAACACCATGAAGTGACACCTCGCCTGCAAAACAAGCTGCCCAACAATGACACATGAAAGAATCCGAGTACTACGAAGTGACACCTAACGAGTGTCACTTCGAGTGTCACTTCGTTTTCTTAATATGGAATACTAAGAAAACAAATGGCTAGTAAATGACAAGTGAAGGAATACAAATAGTGATGACGTGACACACTGCTCGTAAACAAGCCGTAGAACGGCTAATGAACATGAAGTAATCCTAATACTATGAGGAAACACGGCACGCTCGTAAGACGAACGACAGACACACTATGAACCGACACACGGTTCTCAAACAAACTATCTCAAACAAGCTAACACACGGTTCTCAAAACAAGCCGACCAATGGCTAATGAAAGACAAAGAAAATCTAAGATTATGAACCGACACACGGTTCTCAAAACGAGCCGACGCACGGCCAATGGAATACTAAGAAAACCTAAGATTATGAACCGATACACGGTTCTCAAAACGAGCCGACACACGGCCCATGCCAATGGAACAGTAAGATAACGACACATATGGTTCGCAAAACAAGCTGACATACATCTCGCTTAATCTACAGACCGTAGAGGACTGAAATAACCAAATATACAACTGCTGAAAACCAAACTAACCAAAGATAGGTAAAGTAACCTTGGCATCCATAGCTAAAGGGCTTGGGGTTTCTGCTACAGCTGGTGGTTCTTCCACCGAAGGTGGCGGTACAGGACGAATAACCTCTAAATCTCTCTACAGGATCTTCGGCCATGCTCAACGACGGCGAGGAAGAAATCCACTTAACAGAGATCCGTTAAGGCAGCACAGCAATACGCGATAGAGAGAAGGGATGGCAGCTATTCCCGGTCTTTTAATATTTAATCTTATTCCCCTGGAACCTAATGCTAACATGAGGCAACTGAGCTAAATACCGCATCTGTGAAGTTATTTCAGCGCGCTAATTATGAATGAAAATATGTAAAATCTTGAGCTTTAAAAATATACTTTTCTCGTGTTTCTGTCTGCTCTAGAAGTCAACGTCTAGTCTAGTTGCATCAGTTTACCGGCTCAGATTCGCGAGCCGCGCTCGCTACTAGAAGTCAAACTACCAAGTTGCTGTACTAATTCTCGAGAAGTGTGAAGGAGAGAAGGCACTATTTCTTGGAACTCAAAATTACTTAATTTGAAAACTAGCGTAGCCTTTAAAACAAACTCAATCAAGCGTCCAAGCACGTTTTTCTAGTGCGGACTTTCACGGGAATGTGCTTCTCAAAGTTTGTGACACTTTTCTTCTATCGATATAACACGATTCTTACCAACTAGTCGCTAATTGCGGAAAAGGGAAAATGACGTCTCCTTGTCCCATAACGGAGCGAATAACAGTGATTGACATGTGCTTAATGTGATGTGGGAGTATGGTATTCCCACACCGATTATCAAAAGCCAATCACAATCGTCTTATCGAAACAATACCATTCTGTGCGATGCGTTCTCACTTCGGGACAAAGTGACAGCTAAGGTGAAAGAGTTATTAAGAGAAGATAATTATTATAGAAAAGGTCGAAGGGCCTACAAAATGGGTGAGCCCAGTTGTCGTCAAACCAAAGCCTTCAGGAGAGATAAGACTTTGTGTGGACATGAGACAAGCAAACGAGGCAATTAATCGGGAGAGAGTTCCGAAACCAACAGTTGACGAAGTGCTGGAGGAGTTGAATGGGAGTGCAGTGTTTTCCAAATTAGACCTAAATTGGAGATTTCACCAGGTGGAATTACACGAAGACTCACGGGACATTACAACTTTTGGAACGCATGATGGATTGTTCCGTTACAAGCGACTATAAGCTTCGGAGTGAATGCTGCCCCAGAGAAATACCAGCACATCATAAGCCAGACTGTCGCAGACCTGGACGGTGTAGCTAATATTGCTGATAACCTATTCATGAAAATTTAAATAACTACATTGAATCAACTTGATGTAAGTCTTTTAGTTTGATTGAGGAACCTGATACTTTTAATATTTATAATGATAATCAACCTAATAGTATGCAGACGGCTCCATCCCCACCTTCCAGGCAATCTCACAGTCAAATTTCCACGGAATTCTCAAAACTAAAAGGTTTTAAAATGGTATTTTTAAACATAGCCAGTCTTCCTAAGCATATCGATGAACTTAGAATATTATTATCCAATCAAGATATACACATTATGGCATTAAATGAGACAAGATTAGATTCTTCGATCTCTGACGGTGAGATGGAAATAAATGGCTACGAGATAGTACGAAATGATCGTAATAGGAGAGGTGGTGGTGTGAGTATTTACGTTAATAATTCAATAACTTCTAATGATAGAAGAGAGCTTGTCCCCAATGAAATTGAAGCTGTTTGTATTGAAGTATCAAATCGAAATAGTAGACCTTTCATTATCTCATCAATTTACAGGCCTCCCAATTCTCCTCCTGAATACCTCACTAAAATTGAAACTTTACTGATGAAAATTGATTGTGAGAACAAAGAAATGCACCTATTGGGTGATCTAAATTGTAACTTATTTCATCCCAGTCCCAATTAAATTGAAAGGAATATGTGACTTATATCAACTCAACCAGCTTATAAGTGAACCTACTAGAGTTACACCAAATGCATCCTCTCTCATATATCTTTTTATCACAAGTAGTCCAGAGAAAATAGTTAAAACCGGAGTTATGCATTTGGGTATTAGTGATCACAGCCTTATTTATGCAATACGTAAAATTAACATAAATACAGATAATGTTAGAGCGAGAAAAGTTATCCAGTCTAGAAGTTTTCGGAAATTTAATCCAGCAAAGTAGTGATCTCGAAACTCAAAATTGGTCAATGTTAGAGAACTTGTCTGGAGGTCCCAACGATATGTGGCGTAAATGGACATAACAATTGAGAAAACAATCCATGACAAAAAAGGAAGATACGTTATTGTTCAAGCAACAATTGACGAGGCAGTTTTCACGTTCTGCAATGTTTATTTACCAAATGAGCCAAAAAACCAGATCACTTTTTTAGATGACTTGACAGAAATACTTAACCAGTTTCCCGAAGAAAACATGATTATAGCAGGCGATTTCAATTGTGTGCTTTCGACCAAAGATAAAAAAGGCGGTGCGCCAATTGATGCAAAACACTTTGTTATCGAAAGGATCCGCAAACTAATGACGCACTTTCAATTAATAGATATTTGGAGGGATAAACACCCGAACGATCAAATGTATACATGGAGGGACGAAAGTCTCAAAGTGCAATGCAGACTAGACGATGTCCTCCTGTCAGCGCATTTTCCCCCAATAACGGAAGACTGCTCTATCTTATTTAGCCCGTTTTCTGACCATTCTGCAGTTTCCATCGCAATTCAAAGCAAAGACTATAAGTCAAAGAGAGGTCCAGGTTTCTGGAAATTCAACTGTGAGCTTTTGAAAGATAAGCAATACAGTGAATCACTACGAAACAACTTCAATGCATTCTTGGAAAATACAACGAAACAACAGACAAATGATTACTTTGGGACTTAAGTGAAAATGGAAATCGCATTTCCATGTCTTATTCCAAACGAAAAGAAACTCAAAATATTTCTACGGTCTTGAAAAAAGAAGCTATAACAGAAAACACATTACCAAGCTTAAAATAAACGAAGACATAATCAATGAGCCGTCCGTGATTTTGAAAGAGCAAAAATCCTTTTATGAGAAATTATACACCTCCCAAACCAATAACGAAAACCTAGAACAAGAAGCGTATTTGAACAATGTGAAGTCAAATAATAAAATATCTGACGAACAAAAGAAATCCTGTGAGGGTTTGTTAACAATAGAAGAATGCCTATCTGCATTAAAAAAGTTCAAGAGCAACAAAACTCCAGGGTCAGACGGACTCCCTGCGGAATTTTACCTCTTTTTCTGGAATGACTTAAAACACCTTATAGTAGACAGTTTCAACAATGCTTTCAGAACAGGTAAATTATCTATTAGTCAAAGACGAGGCATCGTTACGCTTCTGCCAAAGAAAAACAAACAGAAATGTTTTCTTGAAAACTGGCGACCCATCTCGCTATTGAACGTGGACTACAAAATAGCAACAAAGGTAATCGCTAACAGACTAGAAAAGGTACTGCCTAGTATCATCAACCCAAATCAAACTGGTTATGTCAAAAGCCGTTATATAGGGGAAAACATCCGTCTAATTTCAGACTTAATGGACACACTTTAAATCACAATTTGTCCGGAATTGCATTGTTCCTTGATTTCAGGAAAGCTTTTGACACAATAGAGTGGACATATATTCAAAAAGTTTTACAAAAATTTGATTTTGGTCCGGAGCTAATACATTGGGTTAAAACATTTTATACAGATATTTCAAGCTGTATAATAAATAATGGGTATGCTTCTAATTTCTTCAACCTGGAACGAGGCGTAAGACAAGGATGCCCCCTCTCAGGATTACTTTTTGTTCTAGGGATTGAAGTACTCGGACTTGCGTTTAATAGTAACAAAAACATAAAAAGGTATTGACGTATTTGGAGAAGAGATTAAACTAACACAATATGCCGATGATACCACCTGTTTTCTTAGGGACACAGAGTCAGTAGTACATCTTAACGAGCTCTTAAACTCTTTCAGTCGTGTCTCCGGCTTAACCATAAACAATTCTAAGACGGAAGAAATGTGGTTAGGCAGTGCGCGAAGGTCGCGTGAAAAACCATTTGACTTTAACTGGCCACAAAAACCTATTCTGGCGCTAGGGATATACTTCTGTTACGATACAGATGCAACGACCAAGCTCAATTTTCTTGATAAACTTGAACATCTTAAAAAATGTCTCATGGTGTGGGGAAAAAGAAATCTCACGTTATATGGCCGTATAAACATAGTGAAAACTTTGGGATTATCGAAGCTAGTCTACAATGCATCTGTTTTGCCCATACCAGAAAAATATTCCAAGCAAGTGGATGAAGTTAGATACAAATTTATTTGGATAAACAAACCCCCTAAAATAAAAAAAGGCAACTTTAATTGGGAATAAAGAAGATGGTGCCCTTGGTATGATTAATTTTGGTGATATTGAAAAAGCAATCAAAATCAGCTGGATAAAGAGGCTGGCAGACACACGTGTCGCAGCATGGAAAATAATCCCCTTGAGTCCCCTGGTAAAATACGGGGGCACTTTTCTATTTAAGTGCAACTATGATGTTAAACACCTAACACTTTTAGAGCTTCCACTGTTTTACAAACAAATTCTGGTATATTGGCAGGATTTAAAATGGGAGTGGTTTAAACAACACCCTACAGCTTCCATAGAAAACGAAATAATCTGGAACAATAGTAAAATTAAAATAGGTGGGAGCCCAGTATTTTACAAAGAATGGCTACAAAAAGGGATATACAGCTGTGACGATTTGTGTAATGATAACCACAAACTGCTTACTTATCATGAATTTCAAACTAAGTTTAAAATTAAAACAACTTTTATACGGTTTATAGGGCTCATAAATGCAATAAAAACGTATAAGCGAGTAAATGTGCGTGAATTACCAGTTAATTTACCTGTACCCGCACCACATCCACCTGAATGTTTCACAAACGCGCAAAATATTACAGCCAAAAGACTCGCGGAGTACTCATAGAGCAACAATTCAAAGCACCAACTGCTCAAAGGAAATTAAAAAGCCAAGGGGTACCCGAAAATAAGTTAAAAGAAATTTACACACTTCCGTTCGCTATTACAAAAGAGATCAAATTAAGCATATTCCAATACAAATTTTCTAGGTATGGTTGGGTTCTACAACGGCGGAACCCTTGAGAGCTATTTCACGCAAAGGAAAACAGTTTGTGTGGGGCAAGAATAGGCGTGTCGAGAATAGGCGTGTCGAGCTGAACATCAAGTTTCTACTTGCGTATCGATCGACTGAACATACCACTACGGGCAGGGGAACAGCCCATCGGAGTTATTGTATAGGAGAAAGCTGACCACAAAGCTACCAACAGGTCAGAGACCGTGACGCAGAGAAGAAACAGGGTAATAAATATTACGTGGATAAGAAGTTCCATGCTGCAGATCGGGATGTGAATACAGGTGATTCCGTATTGCCGGAGAAGAGAAAAAATGACAAATTGTCTTCGTCGTACTAGAGGGGGCTCTACGAGGTTATGGCTGAGATCACCAGCTGGGATTGAATACAAGAGGAACATTCAACATGTTAAGAAGTTCCAGACACCAGTTATTCAGCAGCGGGTAGATCAACCTCCACCCGGAGCATTGTCACAGGAGCATGTTGTCAACCAGCAGGACGACCTGCCACAGATACCACCAGTTCGTACAGAAGCAAAACAGTTGTTTGCGGTACCAGAACAGGGCGCAGCTGCTGAACAGGCACAGTCGCCAAGGCGACTGTGGCATTTCCACGAGGTGGCTCTTCATCCACTGATGGGTCTACGATTTAACGTCCTTATCCAAGAAGACGTGAAGGTCTAACCATTTGCAGCTCGTGAACGAAATTGTTTCACAAAGGCAGCACCTTCTACTCAGTTATTTTAAGACCCTGAGTGTTGGTCCGGCCGGGGTTTGAACCCGCGACCTCCCGCACAACAGACCGGCGCTTAACCACTGAGCTAACCAGAAGGCGGTCATTAAAATCGTCATTAAAATTATTGCCCTTTTGCAAGAATGCAATCTGAGTTCATTTATTTAAAGGCACTTGTACGAGATCGGTAGTGTTATTAGCAAAAGCTGTTTGTAAATGCTATTTTTCACCTTTAATGCATGGATTGTCGATCTTTCTAAAACAGGGCAATTCCACACGAGACATGATGAAATTGAAAATGTTCAAGTCTATTATTTTTTAGCAAACTTTATTACTCGGGTTGCCTGTGGCAGCACCGAGTCTAAAAATGCAAGTCGTTTTTTTAATTTGATTTTTTTATTATTCCGTGTAGCAAGCGTTCTGCGCATGCGTTAAAGGTCAAATTCACACTCGTGCGAAAGCCTTCCAACAGGCTCAGGATATTTCAACTGGCGCTATTGTCGGAGCCGAAGGACCGCGTTTTTTACCCAGATGGCCAGTGATTTTTATATATGACACGTACGACGACCTGAAGCCAGTGAACTGGGGCCAGGATCCGGAAAGCTAAAATTCGAAGAAATAGATATTGGAATCTATAAGCCATCAGCTCGCTGTGCTGCATTTAAAATATCCGAGGAGAACATCTTATTTTGGGTGAAGGCACTTTTACGAGTCTCTTAAAAACTGTCAGAGATTTAAATTTACCGTAAGTTGGATCAGAGAGTATTGAGATCAAGTTATTTCGTTCCAGCGAGGATATTGACCTAGCGGAAACGGTACAAGCTGTCGAAGGATTTTACTTATAATCATCCACGTCTACTTAACAACAGGAATAGTTATGTGCCAAGGCATGGGCAAAGATTGAGTTTCCCAGATTACAGATGAAAGTAGAGAACTTAATGAATGAAGAAACCGAGGTCACGCGCGACATGCTTGAGAACATGAACATGTTCAACACTTTATGTTATACTAAGAAAACAAAACAAATTACAGAGCCTGCAAGTTCACAAGTCAATAAAAAACCCCAAGAGCCTGTAGTTTTGGATCAACATATCCTTGAAACTCCAAAAGCAACATACACATGAGTCAAATTCAAACCGGAAGAGACGGAATTCTTGAGATTCTTCACGAGGTTGTTAGCCCGCAATAAGAACTCTCTCGCTGCTTTAAGGTTACCGTATACCTTCGCGGCATGTTTTCTTTAAAAAATATTTTTTGTAATTCTTTTGAAATTGATGGATTGATCTTCGTCTTTCCGAAAAAATGTTTTTTAAACATGCAAAAGTTTGCGAGATATTAGAAAAAAACGTAATTTGAAGGAAAGTAAATAAATCGCTTCGGCGTGATAAATCCCTCTGATCCCATTACGTGCCACAGGCACCCCGCTGAATTTTTGCGGGAAACTACATCCGGAGCTTCAGACACACAGTGAGCCGTGACTCGTGAGTTCAGTGATTTTATAGCGTTTAATTTACCGGTATATCGATCGTGGATATGTCCAGAAGAGAAAAGAATAATCCTTGGATAAAAATTAAAAAAGAAGTCAGGCCCCAAGAAGATTCAAGAGAATGAGCTCGAGAAGGAGCAAAGGAGTTTCAATACGGAGAAGAAAGTGATGCTCGCGGAAAGCGACAAAGGCTCGTGGTTCGAACAGCCTTCATGTTCGACGACTCCCACTTCGAGTTCTATTAGTACTGCTACAACTCCGACGGAAAGCTGCTCAGCTAGTAGGCTTAAACTTTTGCCAGGTACAAGAAAAGAGACGGAAGATTCAGAGAGTAGCAGCGAGTCCGCATCCGACTCCGATTCTAATGTCTTGGGTGACTCGCAGTTTCCAAACTGGGCCGTGGTCAATCCAGGAGTTCTAAATCGTGAACTTGAGCGAAGTTCAGCCGGTCGATTTTGGGGAACTGAAGGAATCATCGCAGCTAACATAGCAGGTTTAGGATCAACATCAACGTTCGGAGCACGAGGTTGCCTGCCACTCGCTTTTCCCTTCGCTCTTGTTTGCGGCGTTGCCTTTCGACGCGATTTAGTTTTCGATATCTGGCCCTCTCCCTTCTTGGTACAACCCGTTGATTTACCTTTCTTTTTCCCCTTTTGCGCATTATCTCTAGTTTTGGCCATAACACAACGCTCTTTTGAATATTTGTGACACGACACTAGTATGTATGTTTCTTATGCAATTTGAGCCACGTACTAATTTCCCGCGAATTTCTGGACTTGATTCATAAGCTCCGGGGATCCTTACATATAATTGGCTGGTTGGTTTAAGTGTTGACGTTTGCTTTGATGAGGTGTGATGTGTTTCCTAACTTTCAGAAGCCAAAAACGCCGATAGATTTTTATGCGTATTCACTGTGTTTGGGTGAATTTATAGGGTATGAAGACTTGTCAGATCTTGATGAAACTTGGCCTAGTGTTAGGGGAGCTACATATGAACCAAAGTGTGTGAGCGTTTAGCGATATTTTAATTATTTTTCTTATAAGAGTACTTGCCGTGATGAAACACAGAAACTATTTCGATTGAAACTTTGAAGATGAATTGCATTTGAACAAAGTAAAATATTAAAAAACGCTCACACACTTTGACAGGCCATCATGTGCTGATTGACATTATGCAGCGGAATCGTCCGTAGGCGCGAACGCGGAGGGACATAAATTCACTTCTGTGAGACTCGTCTTTTTTGCGTTTGTTGCCTTAGCATTTACTGAAAATGTAATATTTGTGCAAAAAAAACATTTCAGCGCATTCTACATTATATAACCTTTCCAGTGATATATAGGTTTCTATACTTTCCTTTAAAATGATGCGCGTGCGATTTTATTTGCGAGAGACACCCGCGAAGGTATACGGTAACCTTAATGACCTTGATTTGTAACATGGAGGCTGACCTAACTGATATGCGTAATGAATTCTTACTCTCGTCACATCAAAACGAAACTCAGTCATTTGGAAGACAAATTAGTGCAGCAAGATAATATATACAAGACCGAAATCAAGATGCTGTCATCGCGTATTATTGACCTAGAAGTTGAAAATGGCGAGTTGAAAGCGGATATAATAAAGCTGAGATCCGACTTTCAAACTTAAAAAAAAAAATCAAGAATACAAAAAAGAAGACAATGAAAGACCAAGGTCTCCAGTGTTCCGAGACTACCCAAACTACTGAAGCTTATCAGTTTGTTCAAGAGCCATCTTTCTTACATGACAACCCGATCCCTATTCATCAGAATACATTTTCTGTGCTAAATGACGAGAGTTTACAATCACCTGACCGACAACCCAAACAATGAATATATGCCTGCTCAAATGCAGTGTGTTAAACGGATAAGTAGTGTTTAAATTAAAAGGTCAACATACGAGAAAAACAAAACTATTAATTAAAATTACATATATACTAGGGGAGCAGATAATGAAAGTCACCGCGCTACCGGCCACTAAAGACTGCTAAATTCAGCTAATAATTCTTCCCTTTGGTTATTACTAAGAGGATTTCAAACGAAAGTGTATTACATCTTCAATCTCATGTGGCCCGAGTGAAAGCCCAGATGGGCTCTTGTTTTAGTTAAGAGCAGACATCTTGGTCGATCAGATACAAGTGAGATATTGTGAATGTTGGCCACACCCACTCCGTGAGGGCCTTAATTGCACATTCCCAAAATGTAATGTCCACAACGAATGTTTGTGTAATGTCCGCAACGCATATTTAAAGCAAATTTTCTACTACAAACTAAAAACTACTACAGTGAGCTTTGTTGAACTTTATCATTATAGTTGGGAACTCTGGTTATTAGCAAGTTCAGAAAGTCCATTTGTTTTCTTGGAACTCCTCACAACTCACAGGAATTAAGAATTTAAAAAGTTGACTCAAATAAGTGGTTGTTTTTGCTGTAATGTCCGCAACAGACATTTAGATATTAATTCAAAAAGAGTAATGATAGGAAATTATATTTTTTTTAATTGAAAATAGAGAGGCCCACCTAAGGTGTGCTATATGTATAAATTTAAGCAGCACAGCTATTTTAAATTAAGTTTGGGAAGCATTTGTAATCTGATTTTTGGTCTCTGAATGTAATGTCCGCAACGTGGAATTACCCAACAGCGTTTGGAAGTTTGTTTGCCATCAAGTAAAACCATTCCCATGGGATCACGATCTCAATGGACCCTTTCAGCTTGCCTGTTTGTTGCCCCATTTCAGACCATGTGACTTTTCCCTTGTGTAATGCGTAACTATCACGTGGTCTGAAATGGGGCAACAAACAGGCAAGCTGAAAGGGTCTATTCATTGGTTATTGAAGTGATCTATCAATACGTGACAGTTTCCTGCAAAAGCCTTTTATTCCTGTCGTTAGGTCTACTAATTAGATTTGTGCATCAAAACAAAACAAAACAAAAAAGTACGATTAAACTTTTTTTAAAGTAACAATAACTTACAAGATGTTTCCATCGTGTTAACGGCGAGACTGAAAGAAAAAAACAGTAGATAAAAAATTGAAATAAAAAATAAATAAATAAATAAAATATGTATATGTTTATGTTTATGTTTATAGCAGGGAGTTGGCTGAGAAAGCGTGTTTTACCAGACTAGAAAAAATCCCGGCAAAGAAAAACAACTTTAGACAATTAATAAGGCAATAATAATAACAACAAGGATACATGATTATTAATACTTGCCAACCCGCAATTAGTAATACTGTCCTATTCAAGGGGGGCAAGGACACACACGATTAGGATAATTTAATAAGCTTACAGCAACTTATCTGCAAATAAGTAAACAAATATAAGTCGTAGGATAACTTTATTTGTTCCATGGCTATGATGAATAAGTGTACAATTTTCTGTGAATTGAACATATTCAGGCAGAGTTTGTCTATAAATACCATAGGGGCTTATCAATGGAGACAACCTGGTAATGATCACGATCAGCAGTCAGAAAACTAGGTCGATAATTAAATATATGTAAAATAAACCAACACACACGAATCAATAGACAATAACACAACAGAAACACACACGCTTAATCTAAACAATTTTAGCTTGAGAAATGTTTGCCTTCAGGCTGGTACAGTTCTCTCATAATATCAAATTTCCCGCCCGTCGGCTACAGTTTAAAATGCTCACAGCGTCAAGTCTCGAGAGATCCAAATCACATTTGTCATCCTTCATCAAAATGTTCTCAGATATTCTCCAGTATACTTGGAAAGCATACTCTGCTAATCTAAGTAGTTATTTTTGTCTTTCATCATGAGAACGTTTGTCATTTGGGGGTTGACACTACAGAGAATTCAGATCATCCATATATTTTGCCAATCGATTGAATGCAAGGAATGGGTTGTGACTATATTTTATTTTGCTAATTGGATATGACTTAATTGTTCTCTTTTACAAAGATTTGAACAGTTTATAACAAAAATGTTACAGAAAAAAACAAGAGCACGGAATATCGAAAAAGACAACACCTACGGTACCTTGTCGTCTGGAAAGGTCGCTTTCATTGCCACCCTAAAAAATAATATGTATGACTTACATTGTAATATTTTGTAAACATTGATTAAAACACTATTAGTATTAGTAGTAGTGTTAGTAGTAGTGTTAGTAGTAGTACTAGTAGTAGTAGTACTAGTAGTACTAGTAGTAGTAGTACTTGTCTAGTAGATGTCTGGAATGGGTGTTTGGTAACCTATAGTGATCTGCTAGAAAGTTTGCAAATGTTGTGTTTGTGTTAGGGTTGCATGTTACTGGCACAATGAAAGGCACTCCCTCATCAAACTGGCAGATATGCTGCAGATATGTACATCAGCTCTGTAGCATATCTGTAAAATATCTGCAGAAACTATCTGTAACATATATGTGACAGATAGGAATTTGGCCTCAATAATCCTATCTGTCACAGATTTGTGACAGATACTGATCAAAGCAAGATTTTGCAGATCTGTGAAATGTCTGTTATAGTATATTATCTGCTACAGATATGTTGAATATCATTGCATAGATAAACCCCTCAGGAGGATAGAGCAGCTAGTGCTGGGTATCCTTATTCACCCAATTGATCCATCTGCCTGCTAAAATTATTGATGTGTCTTCTACAAAATGTTGATCATGCATTAATTTATTTGCATTTCATGTGAACAACTTTGAGACAATAATTAGCATGAATTAAGATGCACTCTAGTCAAAACAATTTACAACAGAACTATGCTTGAATATGTACATGGCTTGCAGATCATTAGAAATTTAATTACAATTTGACTCTTATCGATCTAGTATATCAAGCTGATATGTGTCTATTCCTTCATCAAAAGTCATAATTATTAAAAAAATATTGAATACTGCTCTACCTTTTTATCTAACATAATTGCAATGGACATCTATGAAATACATGTGCCAGCATGTTTCTCAAACAGTAACCTTATTGAAATAAAATATCATAATAATCAGTTCATGCCTGGCAGTAGCTTTATTTGTCAATTGAAAGTAATATATTGTTTAAACATAATTTATATATAGCAACCATCACCTGTAACATCCAGTGAGCTCACCCGTGTCAGGTGTTATATGGCCCTTATTGACAGCCCTGGTATGGCAATTAGCAAGGAATAAATAATATTTTGAGCTTGAGACTGAAAGGGTAAACATTTAAGGTTTGTCTATTGGGTATCTATAATCATTTTTGTTATCCCTCTGCAGGCCCCACATCACTTGTCCTGTACTGTTTTACAGAAGACCATCCCAGCCTGCTTGCCATATTGCTTATCATATCCAGTACAAAACCTGAAGAAAAAAAGATTTGTATTAGAGTACAGTTTTAGAAGGTGTACAGGTTGTGCCTGGTTCAAACATCAATTTCTGCCAATTCTCCCCCCCCCCCCCAAAAAAAAGGCTAAGTTGGGGGCATTTATCTGTCCCTGGGGTGGGGCATTTGTTTTGCATCAGCCCAAGCCCAGGGCATTCGTCAAAAAAAATAACCCCACCTGTTGTACTTTTAAAACTAAAAAATCCCATACAAATGCTGTTAAATATTATACAGATCCCAAGCTTGGGCTACCTGTGATACTGTTCGAAAAGACTAATGTAGTGAAGTGAAATTTTACTTCTGTCAACTTTTGAAATGAATTTTTATTTTCGAACTAGCCCTAGGCCAGGCCTATAGCTATAAACTAATAATACAGTGAAATTTCATATACATTTCACAATGTCCACGAATTTACAGACGAAAACTCAAAGAACTTTAAACTATTGACTAAATTTGTTTGAATTACAATGTATAAACACATGAAAAAGCAATATCCCCTTTTGCTGTATAAAAGATATTAAAGTGCAGTTAAAAATAAATTACAAATATCACTGATAATTTATTCAGTCTTTATAAAAGTGAGACATTTCACTCTCTTGCAACAGTAGTACTCCATGACTACGAGATTTCGGTTCGATCCTATCGCTAAAAGATTCACTCTACACTCTACATAAACTTGATAAACTGGATTTGGTCATTAAAATGGATAAGGTATAAAACCTTTCAAATAATGAAGCTACAGACCACAAGGTATGATCGAAACCATTCCAACATTTAAAAGGCAACAACAGCTGAACTAAAAGTATGATAACCTTGCGCGATATTCCCTTTTCTTGTTACAATCCACAACAATTAAATGATCACATCTTACCTTTATAGTTTTCTTATCTCCCATGTGCTTTGAAAACCCTTTGCTCAGTCTGGAAGCCATATTATACAAGAGATCGCACGTCGTGACACCGAATCGAAGTTGTTAGTTTTGAAAATGGCGCGCGGTGCCCGCACAATTCAGGTCAGTGGTCTTTAGATAAGCAATGCATCCTGGGATTAGTTCACAGCCGCCATCTTTGTTTGTTGTTCAGAAGCTTTACCATAATATAGCTGGCCGGTAGTGCTTCATCTGAGGATTAATTTGCGAAATGGTCTGGCAATATATTCGAGGAATCTCATACACGAATGAACTGGTCAACCAACTCCTCTTAAACTGTTTTGCTGTGTCTACCTGGGAAAGCCTAGCTTAGTCACCTCAAGAAAGTGTAATAGACTGATTACAATGTACATGTATAAGATCCTATTAAAGTGGTCATATTGCCATCGACGCTAAAAATTATGTATCTTTTTCACAAACTTTGACCAGATGTAAACACAACTTTAAATTGAATGTCTTCTCGCCATCTGTAAACTGTTTCAAGTATTCTTTTTTCCCATGTACCGTTCCTGAATGGAATGACTTGCCTAGCCACACAACTGAAGCAGATACAGTTAACAGTTTTCGAACCTTATAGTTAACATTGCTATGTAAACATGATCGCTACCCTAAATTCCCATTTAATTTAATTATTTATTATTAATTAATTGTTTATATATTATTATTTATTATTATCTATTATTATTTTCGTTATGTATAATCTTGGTGTAAAGCAACTCAACATAACCAAGTAATAAACAGAAACAGAAGGACATTTTATCACCTGAGCCGGCTGAGCCCGAGGCTGGACCTATCGGAACTCAGAATCAGATAATTTCAGAACTGGTTGATGCCTGATGGTTCTCACTTTTATTCCTGTGACGGCTCACAAACGTTTACACCATCCTATATGAAGCCTTGAGCAGAGTATAGTGCAACCAGCAATGATTTGTATCAGGACATTCTTGTTTCTAACGGAAATTACATATAATTATAAAGTCGAGTTCACTCGAGAAATCCCATTGGATGAGCATGACTACCTCGTAGACGTCGAGTTTAAATATACTACCGGCCAACTCATGCAACTGATAACTTGTACTTCATTTCTGCATAAATCTCAATGTTTAAGCCAGTCATCAAAGTTCCTCTTTCCCGGAGAGAGTTAGGAAATCTACGCTTCTGACTTCTGTAAGTAACGTTTAAGATCGTTTGAAAAATGTTAAAATTATGATGCATATATATGTGTTCGAAAGAATCCGTCGAAACCATGTGCTCTATAATAATAATATTAAATTGTGAACACAGAACAGTTTGACTTTTGTTTATCAAAGTGTAAAATTTGTGTATGTAGTTGTTGACCTAGCTGTTTTATTACTACTGCATGTGTAGGATTTTGTGGGATTGCTGTAATTATACCACTCATAATTCTTAAATGTTTACTTTATATTATAAATTACAGTACCGGCCGAAAGTTTGTTAACCTTTACACGCGTGTAACGCGCGTGTGTCGCGCGCGTAACGCGCGTGTAGTTTGCGTGTAGTAAATTAATTTACTACACGCATTTGAGTGTAATGCACGCACGTACTACACGAGTGTATTACACTCAACTGCGTGTAGTTTTACTTTGTTATGCAGTTATTGTTCGAATTCAAGTTTGCGTGAAGTTCGAACCGACTTTAAAAACGAAGAGTTGTCTTCTTATTCAACAGCGTTATTTCAAACGCTTCAAAATAAACTTCTCGAGAATCGAGAAAATGAAAACAATTCAAGACTCATCCCGCTATTAATAACTTTACCCTGCGAACAGAGGTTTCTTCACCGAAGGCAAAGAGATGAGAAACTTCTGCTCGCAGGGTAAAATAACATATACTTGAAGCCACCATCTTGTCTCATGATTATTCAACGGCACACTAAACGTATATTTTCATTTCACAAGGGAAATTCGCTTGGCGAATATACACTTTCGGTGAAACGCGTACGGATTTTCTAGGGTTTTCTACAATGATCCGAAAAACTTTAATTGTTATTTGAATCATAATCGGCTGCAAAGTTAACAGCTGAAATGAAAACCCCTAATAAACTATAAAAAGACTATAAAAAGACAGCACCGCGTCCCTAAAACACGTAAGATATGATTGAAGAAATCAGAACTTTCATAGCCGCGGTTCAAACTGCTTCGATCAGTTGAAACTCTTTAAAAAAGATTCCTGGTCGATCTAAGCAACTTCATCGAAGATAAACGGGGCATTAGGGGGAAGATATGCTGATGTCAACATTGAATTATTGTACCGAGAAAAGCCGAGAACCGCGCAAATGAAAATTACCGGTAGAAAGTTGTGCCGATAAACTGCCGATCGCTTTAATACAAGTGTCGGCTAGCTTACAGCAAATCAACTTTTTGCTTCTGTAGTTTCACATTTACGGCTGATCTTTGCAATTGTGTTGTTTAAGGTTTTCGAACCAAGGTTTTGGCCGAACTCACTGCAAATGTTTGTATTCTTGGTACGTGAATCAGTCAGACGTGAATCAGTCAGGCGTGAATGTGTCAGTCTGTTTTTGACAGCTCTGTCAAATCGTTATAAATTTCCGAGTTTTGAAAGCGATTTATTGTTTATGAAGTTATTTTACCCTGCGAGATGATACAAATATGTTACAAATATGATACAAATATGTTTTATTCCTCTAATGACCTCGATGAGTTAGGAAAAGTTGTCAATGATGAGCTTAAGAATGTTTTAAAGTATTGTGCTGCAAATAAGCTATCTATCAATTTTAAAAAGACCAACTATATGCTAATAACCACACCCAGGAAAAAACCTAATATAACAATAACAACCTGTAATATAGAGAAAAAAACACAAATAAAATATTTAGGTGTCTTTATTGATCAGCACTTACAATGGGATGCTCAACTCAAACATATTAACAACAAATTGACAAAAAATGTAGGAATTCTTTTCAAACTTAGACATTATATTTCTATTAATACACAAAAGCAACTTTACTATACTCTTATTTACCCATATCTAAATTATGCTCTAATGAGCTGGGGAACAGCATGCCAATCCAGACTAAATAAGATCAAAACTAAGCAAAATAAATGTGTCCGCTGTATTTTCTTTGCAAAGAAAACCGAAAGTGCCACCCCATATTATAGAATTCTAGAAATCCTCAAACTTGAGAACATTTTTAACTTTAAAATATCTACTCTTGTACATAAAATAATATATGTGAAACATAGAATTCCAGCCACTTTTTCTGACTTGATTGTGTCTGCCTCTGATGTACACAAACATAATACTAGATATGCTGCTAAACAAAACCTACACAGACCAGCCTCCAGAACAAATTATGGCCTTACACGATTTAGAGCTCTGTCAGCAAAAATATGGGAAAAAATACCATTCGAGATTAAATGTTTGCCTCATAATAGTTTTAAAAATCAATATAAAATATATCTCCTTGGCAGCCAGTCATAGTCACCTGTATTCTCCTGTATTTTTTTTCTTTCTTTTTCTTTTTCTTTTTCTTCCTTCAAAATACTGACGTTATTGTATACGTAATATCTGTAGTGTAACATTTATCTGTTAATCTTTAAATATGTAAGTCTACTTTACTTGTAAATTATTATCAAATACTTTTCTTGACTCCTTCCTTTCTTTCTTTATTTTCTTAAATCTACACCTAAGCCATATACATGTAAGCTAAGCACCTTCCTTCCCTCATCAATTTATCTGTTAATCTATCTGTTAATTTATCTGTTAATCTTTAAATATGTAAGTCTACTTTACTTGTAAATTATTATCAAATACTTTTCTTGACTCCTTCCTTTCTTTCTTTATTTTCTTAAATCTACACCTAAGCCATATACATGTAAGCTAATCACCTTCCTTCCCTCATCAATTTCAACATTGTAGTGGCCAACTCGAAAGCTTTGCTCCTTTGGCCACTACGCACTCTCCTCCTACAAAATCTTTATACCTTTATACCTTTTCTTCTTTTTTTTTATGGCTGTCGTAAATGTACATAATTACATATTTTTTAAATAAGTGTGAATAAAATGAACTTGAACTTGAACTTGAGCGAGCAGAAGTTTCTCATCTCTCTGCCTTCGGTGAAGAAACCTCTGTAATTAGCATATCATTAGACATTCCTGACTAAAAAATGACAGCACATCGAAGTGTGAACTGGATGGGATGAACATTGGCGAAGTAGTCGGCGTTCGCCGAGTGCTTTATTTGGAAGTCAAACAATCAAATAAAAAACGACAGCACATCGAACTGTGAGGTTTACGGCAATAAACTTTGGCAAACTAGTCGGCGCCGCGGAATGCTTTATTTGGAAGTTAAACACAAACAATCAAATAAAAAATGTTAGGTGCCCGTCGTAATTGGTAGAAATAGAAATGGTGTGGAATGAACTAAAAACCTTTCTGCGCAGGAGAGTAAAACCAACTACGAAGGAGCAACTCGTTGATGGTATTCACCGGTTTTGGGAAACCGTCACCCCAGAGAAGTGCCAAAAATACATTGGTCACATAAAGAAAGTGTTCCCTGCAATCGTTGAAATAGAGGGTAGAGCGTCTGGACACTAATCAAGACAGACAAAAAAAACGGCTCTTTTAAGAGCCACCAAATGAGTAAAAGTCAAATACCTCGTGCTCTCTAGTCCTTTACTGAGTTGGGTTGGGGGGTTAAGTGTACAACAATCAAATAAGAAACGACAAAATATCGAACTCTGAAATATTCTTTTCACGATTTTACGGATTTTATTTGGCACTGATCGGTTCCCATACAAACACTGTATTTCGCGCCACGTTTGCACCCCTTTCAAAATGTCGGAATTTACCGCGAACTGATCTATTAGTCGGCGCTGCTTATTGCTTTATTTGGAAGTGAAACACACAAACAAACAAATTAAAAAAACGACAGCACATCGAAGTTCATTTCTTTATTTGCCACAGATATAAATACCATGATTACATGAATATACAGGGTTGCAAGTGGCGAGGGAGCCCAAATAGAAACCAGTAGGCTTTATATGTGATTTTGACAACTGATGGTAATTAAAACATTGCAGCGAACTACATGATGCAGTAGGCGCCACGGAGTGCCTTATTACTCGGGCTGCCTGTGGCAGCGCCGAGTCTTAAAATGCAAGTCGTTATTTTTAATCCATGTCAGACGGCTTCTGCGCATGCGTTAAAGGTCAACTTCAAAACAATCAGATTGCACTGTGCTGGTCACGCAACAATCGCCAGGTTAATGTATTTACATAAGTGAATACAGTAAATCAAAATGGTCGACCCGCGAGGGCGAAAGCCTTCCAACAGGCTCAGGATATTTCAACTGGCGCTCTTGTTGACCATAAAAATACATGAACAACCAGGAGCCGTAATACATTCGATCAGCGCTGTTTGGACAGATCCAATGTACATTTAGAAACGTAAGCGAAATACAATATCCAAACACGTTTGGATATCAACGGGTATCGAATTATAATCAAAGGTTAGATCTCGTCAGGCGCGCTCAGATAAGAAAGTTCAAAGCTCTCAGACAAGGCGAGACAAGGAGATATCACTTTCAATGAGACCAGTCTGTTTTTTTGACGTTCTCACTGGCGAATTAAAGCACGACTTGATACTAAGAGGATTTCAAATGAAAGTGTATTTCATCTTCAATCTCATGTGGCCCGAGTGAAAGCCCAGATGGGCTCTTGTTTGAAAGACAAACACACACAATCAAATAAAAATAAAAGACGACAGCACATCGAAGTGCGAGGTTTACAGGAACACTACCATTTGCAAGCTACTGTTAAGCGTGAACCTTTTTCCGTGTTCGTTTAAGTTTGAAACCTAGACGTCTGGCGGCACAAACCTTTGCAATTTAACCGCGATAACGACAACCTTTGACATGTCCCGCCTTCACGTTTCAGCGAGTGGGATTCAGGTTTGGACACTTTTCAGCGAGATTTTCCTTCGCGCTACGCGCTAAATCATATAAATGTCCGTTCAAGTTAAAGTTTTGGACACTCAGAATTATGAGAGATGGAAGACAACAACTGTCTCTTGGCATAATCTGAGTTGGACGACGGTAGAAGACATATCAAAGGTTTTAAACATCAAGGTTGAAACTAATTAGTTTGCCGACGAATTACAAAGGTTTGGGACGACAGACGTCTAGTTTCAAACATAAACGAACGCGGAAAAAGGTTCACGCTTAACGGTAGCTTGCAAATGGTAGTATTATAAACATTAGCGAACTAGTCGGCGCCACCGCATTATGTCAAACCGACAAACAATCAAATAAAAAACGACAGCACATCAAAGTGCGAGGTTTATGGGGATAAACCAGTAGGGGGAAAAGGCCGATTCTGGCGCAGTTTTTGTCATATTGTGAAATACTGGCGCAGCGCCAGAAGTCTGCCTTTTCCTCCTACTGTTAATTTATTCATATTATGTCGTTATTCCAAGAAACCGGTTTAAACTGGATTCCAAGAATTTGATCACGTGACCACACCCTAATTGACCACGCCCACGAATGGAATGGCCTTTTCCTCCTACTGTTAATTTATTCAGCCTGTCTGATACTTAATGAAATTATTATATAGTTGATCCAATAAACCGGTTTAAAGTGGTATTCAGGAATGCAGTTAAAAGTGGATTTCCAAGAAACCGGTTTAGAATGGAATTCCAGGAATGTGACCACGCCCTAATTGATCTTGACCCTGACCACGCCCACGAATGGAATGCCAAGGTCACGCAATGTCTTTTTTTTTTCTCGATGAAGTTGACCTTGACCTTGACCTTGACTGCACTCGTCATTCCAAGAAACCGGTTAAGAGTGGATTCCAGGAAATGCGTTTAAGAGTGGATCGTACCTAGGGGTGTAAGGTGGTGGCTCACCCAGGGGTAGGTTGTCCTCGAGACTGTAAGGTGGTGGTGGCACACCCACGTATGGATTGTAGTTGACCATGGGAGGTGGTGGCTCATCCTTGAGTGAATTGTACTCGAGACTATAAAGTGGTGGTGGTAAACCTACATATGAATCGTAGTACAAGGCACACTCATAGGTTATGTCAACCATGTTGTATTTTTCACTGCATGCATTGATCACGTTCGGATTGCATGTGTACGTCAGGTCACGATCCACATTTGGTTCGCAGGTGCGTAACGGCTCACGATCCGCGATTGGATAGCGGTCACGTATCGCGTCGTGATCCACCTCATCACATGAGTCTATGCCTGCGTCGCCTGAGTTTGTGTAATTCGGGTTGCGTGGGTGCCATGCATTGCGTCTCTCATTAGACTCCCAGTCCATGTCTTCGTCATCCGAATCGATGGGGCATATCCTATTCAACTGGGTGCGTATTCTCCTTAGGGTGTGACGGTCTGAGCCCCTTATCATTACATTTAGAATGCGTTGGTCCCATATGTTGGATATGTCATCTGGGTTTATTGGGTACATGAATAGGCTGCCGCATAAGCGCGGGTCTATGTCGTCTGGGTCTGGGTATGTGTCGTCCATGAATAGGCTGCCACATGAGCGCGGGTCTATGTCGTCTGGGTCTGGGTATGTGTCGTCCATGAATAGGCTGCCACATGAGCGCGGGTCTATGTACAGGGGGTCGACTAGGGGTGGGTCTATGAATAGGCTGCCACATGAGCGCGGGTCTATGTACAGGGGGTCGACTAGGGGTGGGTCTATGAATAGGCTGCCACATGAGCGCGGGTCTATGTACAGGGGGTCGACTAGGGGTGGGTCTATGCGCGCCTCCATTGCCTCCATGCGCGCCTCCATGCGCACCATGCGCGCCTCCATGCGTACCATGTCAATGCAGTTGTGTGCTCGTGTGCTTTGCGCTTTTGCGTTGTTCACCATCGTACTATACTAGGTCGATATATCTTTAAGTGTACTGCGTGCTTGACACGTGTGCTTGTGTGCTTATCAGCCATGCGCACGTTTTCGAGGTGATTATTTATGTGCTCACATGAAAAGGGCTTAAAGGAATGGCGCGTTAAGATATTATTGGGATGAGTGGCAATGCACAAAACGTTATGGATATGGAAGTACCCGAAATCAATGTGCCGATCTTGAAGCCAGTGGTATATAGTAAGCCAAAAGCATCTAGTAAGTCAACTAAGAATGCTATGAATGCATTCGTTGATGAGATTCTATCACTTGTTCCAGAGGCTAATAAGAAAGTGGATGAACGCATCAAAAAAATAAGGGAGGAAATAAATAAACTATACGATACTAACAAGCCACGACCACAACCTAGGCAGTACAAGACTGCAATAAAAGGATTCTTGAAGACATTCAGAATAGAAGGACAAGAGATCGATTATAAGACTTATGTCGATAGTAATAAACAAAGAGTCATCAATTTAATAAACCAACAAGACAAATCGATAAAGATGAAATTCATACTCACATGTGAGTTCACAAAAGAAGACACGAATACGGGATCACCTGTTACTACTATTGGAAATTTCCATTCTAGAATAGAGATAATTACAGAAGCAACAAATGTATCTGATATATTCGATAACATGATGGAAGAAATAATCGAAAAAATCGAAACATTCCAAAATGAAGGATCTGGATGGAAATTCGCAAGAGTATCATATTTAGACATACATATCGACAAGCACGTACCTATTAAGGCGAATTCATATATGCCTCTTCCTAAGGACTTAGCCATAAAGAAAGCAATCATAAATATGAAAAACATGGATAACGAATGTTTCAAATGGTGTGTGACTGAAGCAGCATATCCTAGGAATAGAGACAACGAACGTATTACGAAAAGACTAAAGGAGAATTCGGAAAGGCTAGATTGGAGTGGTATCGAATTTCCAGTTTCACTAAAACAGATAGACCATTTCGAAAGGAACAACGTACCATATTCAGTGAATGTTTTTGGATATGATAGCAATGAAGTATATCCTCTAAGAATTAGTAAGTTCAATAGAGACCAAACCATTAACTTATTAATGATATCAGATGGTGATATAAATCATTACTGTTGGATTAAGAGTCTTAGCAGACTATTGTCATCACAGGTTAACAAGCATCATCATAAAACGCATTTTTGTAATAGATGCTTGAACTCATTCAAGTCGGAGGAATCACTAAACAAGCATATAGAATATTGTTCAGACCACGATGCTGTTAAGATAGAGCTACCAAAAAAGGGAACTATGCTAAAATTCAAGAATTATAATAGATCTATGAGAGTACCATTTGTAATCTATGCTGATTTTGAATGTTTCACAGAGAGCATATCAACTTGCAGCCCCAATGACAGTGAGAGTTATACGAAACAATATCAGAAGCATAAACCATCAGGATTTTGCTATTTGATAAAATGTTTTGATGATAATGTATTGAAACCAAAGTTAGTTACATATACAGCTGAGTTTCATGGTGATGATGTTGCACAGAAATTCATAAGTTGTCTTGAGAATTCTATAAAAGAAATCTATAATAAATTTAAATTCACTAAGAAGGTATGCATGACAGGAGAAGATGAGATTGCCTATGGGGAAGCCATTAGTTGCCATATCTGTGGTGGAGAGTTAGTAGATGATAAAGTATTGGATCATTGCCATATAACGGGTAAGTATAGAGGTGCCGCACATAATGATTGTAATATTAATTATCAAATTCCAAAATTCTTTCCTGTCGTGTTTCATAATCTGTCTGGATATGATGCACATCTTTTTATTAAGAACCTAGGTGTAACGGAAGGTGAGATAGATTGTATACCAACTACGGATGAGAAGTATATTTCATTCACAAAGAAGATAATTGTAGACAGCTTTGTGAAGGATGGAAAGGATAAGAATATTACACGAGATATCAGATTCATTGATAGCTTTAAATTTATGCAAATGAGTCTAGCAAATCTTGTAGGTAATCTTGACAAGTCTAGTTGTATGAATATGAAAAGATTCTACAAAGGAAAGCAGTTAGATTTATTGTTGAGGAAAGGAGTCTATCCTTATGATTACGTAGATAATTTCGAAAAGTTAGCTGACACGAGTCTTCCACCAATAGAAGCCTTCTATTCGAAGCTGACTGGCACATCGATCTCAAAAGAGGATTATGAACATGCTAATACTGTTTGGAAGAATTTCGATATGAAATCCATGAAAGACTATCATGATACGTATCTTAAATCTGATGTCATCCTATTGGCAGATGTATTTGAGAACTTTAGAGATGTATGTTTGAAGAATTATAATCTAGATCCCGCATGGTATTATACATCGCCAGGATTATCATGGGATGCCTGTTTGAAAATGACTAAGATCAACTTACAACTATTACATGATATTGATATGATAAATATGGTTGAGAAAGGTATTAGAGGTGGAGTATCAATGATTTCAACCCGCTATAGTATGGCTAATAATAAGTACATGGATAATTATGATCCATTGAAGCCCTCGAAATATATTCAATACCTAGATGCGAATAATTTATATGGGTGGGCAATGAGTAGGAAACTACCAACACATAATTTTAAGTGGATGAATAAGATGGAGTTGAGGAAGTGGTACAAATATCCTTCCATATTAGAAGTAGATCTAGAGTATCCAACAGATCATCACAATCTACACAATGACTATCCTTTAGCTCCAGAAAGACTGATGATAAATGAGGTAGAGAAATTGATTCCAAATCTGAATAATAAAACCAAATACATTATTCACCATGATGCACTGAAATTATACGAGAGCTTAGGATTGAAAATTACTAAGATCCATAGAGGTATAACATTTAGTGAGAGTGCTTGGATGGCTCCATACATAAACTTGAATACAGAGCTACGTAAGGAAGCTAAGAATGAGTTCGAAAAAGACTTCTTCAAATTGATGAACAACTCAACCTTTGGTAAGACTATGGAAAACATACGTAATAGAGTTGACATCCAACTCGTTACATCTGAGAATAAGGTAAGGAAGTTAGTATCCAAACCAAATTATCAACATAGAACTATATTCTCTGAGAACTTGGTAGCCATACACATGAAAAGAATAAAGGTAGTATTTGATAAACCAATATACTTGGGTATGTCTATCTTAGATATTAGTAAGTCACTAATGTATGACTTTCACTATAATTATATTAAACCTAAGTATCATGAGAAAGCAAAACTCCTTTTCACAGATACAGACAGCTTGATGTATGAAATAGAAACAAACGATTTCTACAAGGATATAGAAAACGATATACTATTAAATTTCGATACAAGTAACTATCCAAATGATCATCCATCAGGTATAAGAATGGAAGTCAATAAAAAAGTTATAGGAATGTTCAAGGATGAAGTATGTGGTAAGATAATTACTGAGTTCGTTGGACTGAGGGCAAAATTATATGCATTCAAATACTGTGACATAGAAGAGAAGAAGTGTAAGGGTATTAAGAAATCAGTTGTTAAGAACGACATCACATTTGACAATTATAAAATGTGCTTATTTGATGGTATTCCTCAGATGAGAAAGATGAACGTAATCAGAAGTCACTTACATGAAATTTATACGGAAGAAGTCAATAAGGTAGCATTATCTAGAGATGACGATAAACGAAATATCAGTCCTGATGGTATTAATACTTTAGCACATGGTTATAAGAAATCGGTAGTACAGACGAAAAATGAATTGATAGTATGAGCTCACAAAACACTGTTTGGTGGTAGTTCAGTATCATATGGTACGGTTTGTAATTCTTCTCTTACGAAACCTCGTTTTGGACCTGCTATTAAGAAATATAAGACAGGCTGATTTGTAGAGATGATACTACGTGAAATGTCATACATATCTAAACTCCATATTGGATCAGTTGATCTATATCTATCACCACCTTCAAGTTCTCCTGGAGCATATAAATATCTAACCTTCACTCCTGCTAGTAATATCTTTTCATCTAATCCAACAGGCCTTTTATATTTGTCTTCTTTATTTTCGACTTCTTTAGAGCTTATTGATTTCATAGGTTCTTTACCAGTAATTCTTCTAACGGAACTATTAATAGTTTTCAGAACACCAGGTAATATCTTAACCCACTTTCTTGATCGATCATTTTCCATTATCATTTCCTGAGCATATTGGTGGCTAAATAGTTTTTCAGAGATAGTCCTATTAGCTCTTTCAACTAATGATTGTGCTCTATGATTACCAGCTTCACTTCTTTGAATTTTAATATTATGTTTTTTCATTTCACCCATGAATTCCGTTCCAGGATCTACCATTAATGTTTGGGGCCATTTCAATTTTCTAGAATAAATCTTAGTGAAAGCTTTCGATACCTCTGTAGAATATTTAGATGTTAAGGGTTCGGCATCGACGTATCTAGAAGCTATGTCGACAACAACCAAAGCATATTTATAAGTTCTCCTATTGACAGTATCATGTGGAAGGAATAATAGATCAGCTTGATGGATCTGATTAGGTTTCGATATATCCCAGTGAGGTCTTGGAACATATGTGGGAGCTGATAAGTATATTTGCCAAATCGATTGTTTCTCAAGCCACTTTTTCGCAAGGTCTTCACTTACACCAGCAGCCTGTGCTAATTTATAAATAGCTGAATATCCTTTCCAATAACCATTTGTTGAATAATATATTTTACTAAACATATATAAATAAGAGAATAGTTTATTCCTTATAGTATTATGTCGCAACAAACGATTTCAGAAAAGCTAAGTGTCAGTCATGTTTATAAACACCCATTTGGATTGAAAGCAGAAAGTAGTCTAAATCGTATAACTATGAATCCATCTTCTGCGAGTCCAGGAGAAACTCTGTATGTCAATATTCCACAATTAACAGAGAATGTCGTTATTGTTCCTGGTAGCATAGCTCTACTATTTGATATCGTTATCACGGGACATGCAAATAAGAGACTTGTGAACAATATAGGTAGGAACCTAATATATAGACAAAAAGTAATATTTGGTGGAGAGACTATTCAGGATACACAACGTCATGATCTTTTCCACACATATCATGATTTATACTTATCAACAGAAGAACGTGAAAATAGAATAAAACAAGGTATATCTTCTGAAGCTATGAGAAAGATGCGAGCAGGTGCTGGTGATAAGCCTTCTGATGTTGCTAAGGATACTGCTCTAGCAGCAATACATGGCACTAAGTATAAAATCCCACTTGACCATTCCATTTTGAACAATCATGGAGTATTCTATCCAAAGGCACTACCTCATCCACTAATATTTGAGATTACGCTAGCCCCAGTTGCAGAAGTATTAGTATACACAGATACTACGATACCTCCTAACTATGGGCTTACGAATATAGAAATGGAGTATTCATGTATTTCAAGTGAATTACTTGCAGGTGAGGCTGCATCGACGTATCGAGGAGGTAGAGGCTTCTTCTATGAGAATATAATTCTATATAAGACATTCAATATCAAGACAACGGATCTCGTTATCAATGAACATATTAATTTACCACGGAGGTCTATGACTGGGGTATTATTCTTGTTCACGGAAGCCTATACTGTTGGTGCAAGAGATTCTGAAAAGTTTGCTAACCCAAAGATTACATCTGTGATTATCGATATTGATGGAATGCCAAATCGTCTATACTCAAAGGGTATGCTACCATCAGATCTGTGGGATTCTATAAGGAAACGCTTTCCAGGATTAGAAGGTGTAAAACAAAATGACTTCTATGCTAGTGATAAGTTTGCATTGTGGGTTGATTTGAGAACTTTCGCAGATAATGATGTCCATGGAGGAGGATTGACACTGAATAACACACGAGATGGTGTAAGACTAGAGATTAGGAGAAAGTCTGGATCTTCTGCTGTTACCTGTTACATGTTCGTAGTAGCTGATGCTCTATTCACTCTTATGAATAACGAACTCCAATCAATTATGTATTAAGAGGTTGAGTATTAATATATGTATATGGAAAAATTGAATGATAAGACACCTTTCCACTGTATCATTACAGGACCAACAGAATGTGGAAAGACGAAATATCTAATAGGTCTTCTTAGAGGCTCCTTTCGTTATATATTTGAATACATAGTACTATTTTGCCCAACATACATAAATAATAAGACATATCATGGATTTGCGAAAGGTGATCCTAGATTTATTGTTTTATCACCTGATGCAAGTAATGTAGATGAGATAAATGATTTACTATCATATTGCCAACAATTATTTACAGGTACTAATACGTTAATAATATTAGATGATTGTGCTTTTAGTAAGGATCTAAAACAGAGATCTAATAAGTTTATTAATCTAGGGTTTTCAGGTAGACACGAAGGAATATCCGTTTGGGTATTAACTCAACAACTAACCTCAATAGCTAAACCATTCCGTGAAAATGTAGCTTGCGTTGTAGCATTTCATAGTTCATGCCAAACGGCAACTAAAACATTATTTGAAGAGTGTGGTGGAGACATGGATAATGAAGATCGTAAGAAATTCGTAAAGCTACTAAAGTCTGAAAAATATTCTAGGATATGTTTTTGCTTACGATATCCATTCCAGTGTTATCTTGAGATACCTAATGCAATAGACACTTAAGGAGATACTTAATATATATGATTATAATGTCGCTAGTAATCAAGAGATTCGAAAATGTTGAACTTAATATGTCTATCAATGCTTTCATAGATAGTAAGCAGAATGTTTATTTCAAAGGTATAGATATTGCTAGAGCACTAGGTTATAGGAAAGCTGCAAATGCAATAATACGACACGTAGACGAAGAAGATAAAATAGAATATAGAAAACTACAAGGGCCCTGTTTCAGGGCCCTTCAAAGGGGTCCCCGTTTCAGGGACCCCTTGAATAATGTGCAGCCACATACAATGTTCATAAAAGAATCAGGCTTATATTCTCTCATTATGAGTTCCAAGTTAGATTCAGCCAAAAGATTCCAAAGATGGGTTACGTCTAAAGTGTTACCGTCTATCAGAAAGTATGGATACTATAAAATGTTTGACAACCCCAACACACTAACATTCAAGATAGAAGATGAGTATGACCTGCACACAAAAGTAGTTAGTTATATTAGACGATTCTATCCTAATGTCATAATGACAGCTGGATTGGGTGAATTGCAAGATAGCTCAACTAAACGAATCGATTCTTATAAGAAAGGATATATGAAAGGGCAGCCAGATATTATAATAAGTAATTGTCACAAAACTTACAAAGGTTTATGCATCGAATTTAAAACCCCCACTGGTAATGGTGTCCTATCTAATGCACAAAAGAATCTATTAGAGAAGTATGAAGAGAACGAGTTCAAGTGTTTAGTATCAAACGATTACGATCTAATAATAAAAGAGCTAAATGACTATCTAAAAGATATTAGAATAAGATGTAAATATTGCAATAGGAAATTCTGCACAAGTGAAACACTAAGAAATCATAAAAAGTACTTCCACAGAATAAGTATGAACTAAGGCTCCTCTCAAATAGTATAAGAGAGTTTAACTCTTCTATTTTATTTATAATCATCTCTCACCGTAGAGATGATTATAAATAAAATAGAAGAGTTAAACTCTCTCCTAAGTTTAGATACTATAGATGACAAATTGAGCATAAGTACGATGACAATAGTGTGCAAGTTCAATGTGAAATTCGATACTGAGAATATATATAGATATCTAAAGTTGAATAAGGATGCCATAGTTTCCATCAACTATAACAACAAAGGTATTCAGCAAGTGAGATCTTTGCTGAATAAAAAGAAAAAGGTTAAATAGAGTTTCCTAAATCAAATAACCATTATTATAAAATCGAATTATGATGATAAATACATAAATATGAAGTTGTTCAATAATGGATCAATACAGATGACAGGTTGTAAAAGTATCAATGGTACTATTGAAGCTCTTAATAAAATGTGTATAGAATTGAGAAAGAAACCTTTTGTCGATTGTCCAAAACTTTTAAACATTAATGATGTCTACGATTTTAAGATCAGCATGATCAATTGCTTGATGAATATTGGATTCCAAATAGATAGACAAAGACTACGCGATTACCTAGTGGAAAGAGACGTAGAGGTATTTTTAAATCTTGACAGGCATGCATGTGTTAATATAAAGCTTGATAACGATGCAGGAAAGCAGACATCCATTTTCGTATTCACAAGTGGTTCCATTATAATTACTGGAGCAACAACTGCAAATCAAATTGATGATGCATTCATTTACATTTCAATTCTCCTGCTTAGCAACTACGCGGATTTCATCTTAATTGTTGGATAAGGATCTTACTCATTAGATACATAAACGATAGTTGACAATTATAATATATGGAATCAATCATTGAAGAATATATTGATGTTAATGAAGAAGATATCCAACCAATAAAAGCTCCAAAAGAGAAGAAGGTAAGATTCAAGAAGGAGCCAGCAGTAATCCCAACAGACATAGATGATAAAAGGGAATCCTTAGCAATCCTAGCAGTATTGGGAACTATCAATGAATTCGTTGGAGTCAATATGAGTCTTGGTGATGTTAAGAAGTTGTCAGTAAAAGATGTTGAGAAGTATTACAATAGGTACCAAGTCATAGTTGGTAATAAAGTTACTAACGGCTTAGTAGATACCGCTATAAAAGCTACTGTGGAAATAATCTCCCACATGATTACTATAGATAATAACGAAGAATTATGCAATGACTTACAAACCAATGAATTAGTCAAACAAGAACTATCAAACGCTGCTGGATATTTAGTATTGAAGGGGGGTAGAATAGTAGCTCTAGCAAGTGGCTTACTTCAAATAGCAAAACACGTTAAGATTTCTCCTGAGAGCAAATTGGTTTAAACATTAAAGTATATTATTTATAATATGTCGAACGATAAGATATTTGATGATGACTATATCGAACAAATTACTAAGGAGGTAGAAAATAAAAAACGAACTCCAAAAGATCCTAAGAAGGTTGAAGCTGGAAAGAAGTTAGCGGAATACCGTAAGAAAGCGAAGAAAGAGGTAAGTATGGATGGGGTGGATCCTAAGTCTTACATACCCGAGTTATCGTTTACGACAGTATTAACAATAGTTGGTATTGGCCTAACTGCTACAGACTTGTATTTTAGATATAGGAATAATAAAGTTGGAGAACCTAACGTAATAGAAGAAATAAAACCATCTACAAAGTCGTCCATTCATAATATAGGTATGTAGTGAATTGATTTAAACCTATGGTAAGATATGTAAGTATCATGGTAGAAAATAAACTTGTTAAAACATTTACAGATGCTGCTGTCGTAGTTGGACTTTCAGCTGGTGTTGGTTATCTAAGCAAAAAGATGATGAAAGAGTCATTCCTAAATGATCCCTCATCAAGTATCACGAATTATGGTAAGTGGGTTCTAGTACTATCTGGAAGTACGTATTTGAAAGAGTACCTTGAAGATAAGAAAATACTACCAAAGTCACTTTAACAAATGTACATATAGTATAGTATGGCAACTATAGCAATAATGATTGGTGGAGCTATCTTAAATGCAACGACATTCGTGGGAGGATCGTATCTAGCAAAGTACCTATCAGGTAACAATTCAGATGAAGAACGAATTAGACATGACAAGGCTCTAGAAAAATATCAACGCGATATGGGTAAGTGGCAGAAAAGAAGACAAGGATATCAAGATTGGTTATCAGAAAAATATCAAAACAAAATCCACGCAGATGATAATGACAAAGAGACTGACAACGCTTTTAGACTATATGCTCAAACACATCCAGATTTCAATTTGAATGAACCACAATTATCTAACTATTATAAACCAAGTAATAATCAGAAACAATATGAAATGGCATACGTGGGAGGTGGTATTATGGCTATAACGTATATAGCTACTAAACTCGTATAAAAAGATATTATATATTATAAAATATAAGATGGTGGAAGTTGGCCCCGTGGATCCTGATGAACGCAATCCTTTTGATGATCATGATGATCACGATAATGATGGTTATATCGATGACGAATATCACGAAATGTCTCAAATGACATCAACTCAACATCATACCCACACCACTGAAGAAACGTCATTCATAGAAGGCGACAATACTGACCTACTAATTATTAGAGAAAATAGAACCCATAACGCTTGGGAAAGAATTAGAACGTTGTTTCCCAACTTCGACCCTGTGAAATCCAAGTTCACAGCAACCTTAGATGATTTGGGTCGAGTGGTAGTAAGACTAAATAGAAAAGGTGCTAAGAGTTATGTTCTATTTACTGCAGATGGAGAAATAAGTGAGGAATTACCCCCAACGATTGCTGGTTCTCTTGGTATGACAGCTGATAGAGTAGTATTTGGAAACGAAGAAAAAATATCTAGACGAAAAGGAAAGATTAGAGCACTAGAACAAGATCTGGAAGATATAACTCAAACTGAAGACGAAAATGTTAGAGATAGATTAAATAGATCAATTAGAGCACAGATAGAACTAGAAGCAGATGAGATCGATAGACTTGAACGGGTGAATGAAGTAATAGAAGGGCGCATGTCTCTAAGAGATCGTATAAAAGCTATATTCAAAAAATATGGTTTTACAGTCATTGCTGTCCTAACAGCTGTTGGGGTTGTTATTGGAGTAATTGTTAATAGCCTAACAAGTGGACTATCATCTGTTGCAAAAGGTATTGGAAATGGTTTGAAAACTATTGGAAAGAAATTAGGTGAATTATTGCCTGGAATGATTGGAGCAATTGCATCCTTCATTTTTAGAACAGCTGGAGAAGTAATTAGCTTTTTGGCTAAGAATGCATGGCTTCTTATTGTAGCTGTAGTTGTTTATTTTGTAGAAAGATATAAAAATAAAAGATAGACTGTATAGTATAATGGTAGTACTATATATCGAAAAAATAAAATGTGATGAGACTATATATCTCGAGTATCCAATTGAAGTTAGGAGGTACATTTCACTGATTAGCTGTAATTTTAATAACTATTTATATGATCTTATGAGTGAAGGTATAGTTTCTGATATGCAAGGTAATGTAAGACTTCGTATTCCCCAAGGAGATTATACTATAGAAAGTTTTAAGATTGCCATAAGTAAAGCTATTTCCATTGGTGATAAACCAATCAGTATAGAAATTTCAAATGGTAAAGCCTATTTCATTCCTACAGTTGGTGTCATACTAAATGATAGTTTAGCTAAATTACTTACTATTAATAAGAGTTTAAAAATAAGGTCTCGAAATGAGATTAAGATTATGAAGAGTCCTAATGCTATATACATCCATTGCGATCTCATCAATCCAACACAAGTCATAAAAGAAACTGAATATTCACAAATATTAACATCATTAGAATTAAATGAAATAGGAGAGAAGATATCCTATACCTCAAATAGTTCACCTAATATTAGTATTAGAGAGGTCGATTATATTAATAGCATTAGTCTATGGGTAACAGATAGTGATCATAATATGTTAACCTCTGGAATATATCCAATGTTAATCAAACTAGAAATTATTTAAATGAGAGTGTATAGATCATACATATAATGGTAGTACTATATATTGAAAAAACAATATGTGATGAGACGATATATCTAGAAAATCCTATTAAAGCTATGAACCAAGTTTCATTGATTAGCTGCAACTTTGACGACTATCTATACAATCTTACTAGTGATGGTTCAATTCTCGATAAAGAATTTAATATGATAGCTAGATTCACTAAGGGATACTATGATACACGTAAAAATCATAACCACTATACACAAATCTGGAGCAATAAATAGTGGCTCACTATCATTAGAAGCCGTAAAAGGTGTACCATACCTAATACCAAATAAGGACATCAAATTAAACGATAGCTTAGCTAAACTACTTGGACTTGATACGATCTTAAAAAGTGGATCAAGAAGTGTGATTGAGGTTGTAGATTTATACGAAGCAATATATATCCATTGCAATCTAATTGATCCAACGCAAATAATAAAAGGAACCAAATGTTCACAAATTCTAACATCCATAGAACTAAATAAAAAAGAAGAAAAGATGTCCTACAATCCTAATAACTTACTACACGCTAGTATTAGAGGCACAAATTTCATCAATAGCATTCGCCTATGGGTAACAGATAGTAATCATAATATGTTAACCTCTGGAATATATCCAATGCGGATAGTATTAGAAATCGTTTAAACGAAAGATGCTACTATTAATCATATGGTTGACTACGATTCGATTTACCCAGATATACCACTACAAGTCACTGGAGAAAACTTTAGACTTCATAAGGTAAATACGGTCCTATCAGAATTAGGAGCTGAAATAAAATATTATGAAAAGGTACGGAAGAAATATGTTAGAATACGAGGAATAACCCACAATCTTTCTGTAGGTGCTGGCTTACTTTCAGTTATCTTAACCAGTTCTGCAGTAGCGACTTCTTTGACAGGGTTTGGTGCTGTCATTGGACTCCCAGTAGGAGTAGTTGGTGGTTTGTGTGGTCTAGTCTCAGCTTCTTCTGCAACAGCTACTAAAGCCCTAACCAAGAAGGTGTCCAAACATGAAAAGACAGTAATGTTAGGCAAAGCAAAACTAAACACAATACGCGACCTAGTATCGAAAGCATTAAACGATAACAAGATCAGTGATACAGAATTCGAATTGATCATGGTTGAATTTAATAAGTATGAAGACTTGAAAGGTGAGATCCGACAAAATACCCGAAAAGAGGAATTAAAAAAAAGAACCAATACTATAGAGAAAACCGATACACAGAAGATACGAGAGGAAGTAAAACAGGAACTATTAAAACAACTAGAGAAATAACACACTCCTATGACGTAACACCTTATGGGGGTTTCATCCATAAATTTAGATATGAGAAATACTAAATGATATAAAACATTGTCTCATATCATAAATATGGCTTCGAAGAAATTGATTGAAGTATGGAATAGTTTCAAGCAACGCTATCCTAATGCTGACCTAAGCAAATTCTATAAGGAAGCCACTGAAGAATATGGTACTACTTATTATAATGTATACTTCAAAGGACCAATTATGGATCATGGTATGTGGGGTGATAAGAAATTCATTGATGATCCTAGTTCCTTAACGAATGCTGATAAGAAGGCTATGAGAATAGCTCTAGAACCACCAACATCATTTCCAGATTCCTTATTACCAACTACACACAAGTATCCAATCCCTGGAATCTCATTTACACAAACAGCTTTGGATATTGCACCATCATTGAAAGAAATGGAGATATACGTTTCCCCAACTCAGTACTTTATCATAAAGTTTAGAAACATCTTCAAAGATTGTACAGTGACTTTCAAATCTGCTAAACAGTCAAGACGTTGGTTGAGTAAACCCGACTTTGGATATTGGCCACAGCAATTAAACTTTGCTGTATGGTGTGCTACTTCTGGTTGTGGAATAAGTCTACAAGAACAGTATCCTCCAGTTGTTCAAGGATTTATCAAGTTTCACGTTTACTATACTATACGAAGAATCCTATATGAGTTGGGAACACCATTACCAGATGATCATATTTTTAATCAAACAAATAACCGTTATAGTAAGGTTACTTTCGAACGGTTATGTAATGAATTCGATATTCCTTCCAATCCAGACTTCAGGTGGAAAGGAGGACGCAATAATGGGCTTGGTGATATATTTCTATATTATTCAGGTGAGGGTTATGAAAACGTTCACGAAATTCGTGGATACGATATAGATGCTAATTTATATCCCAGTCCAGATGGAGAACTATTCTCTGATGAGGGTGGTAAGGTTGACCAAGGAAATCTCATTTCATTTATCCGTAATGATGACCACGATGGTAAACAATATTCTTGGTTCGTTCCAAATAAAGATAGTGGATTAACGATAGCTGGTATGGGTAGACTAAATAGATCAGCAGAGGCTTTCGTTTATTGCATATTAGGTTCACAAGTGGATACGCGATCAAGTATTATTGGTACTGGTGGAAGTGCTATTGAGACACAACAGGAAATGCTATCACTTTTTGAAAGCGCTGTAATTGAAGGTAGTATATCAATGAGTATACAACGATATCAATTAGCTGTTCAAGGAGCAAAATTGAGACTAGACTTAGCCATTGCTCCAGGAATATGGTTAATGCCATCTGATCTCATCATAAATACACAAAGTGTGGTAGGATACAATAACAAATTATTGAAAGCTACGAATGATATGACATTTGGAGCTAACGACTCAGTAAATAAAAAAGTAGAACCTATAGTATTAAAACATAATATAGGTAAAGTTAAACTGCCACATCAATATGGCAATAAACCAATAGTGAAGCCTATAATAAAGAAACCACAAATAATACTTACATCATCCTCTCACGAAACTAATTTAATTGTACTAACAATAGCAGCAGCAGGAGTAGGTTGGTATCTATTTGCCTAAGTGTCTCTTCTTGTGAACATACTTACTACCATTCTTTATTACTGCATTACAATCAGGACAAACGTATTCTCTTTGTCGCCATTCCTTACTTATCAACTTTCGCATTTCCTTTAGTTCAGATTCTGGCAATTTCTCTTTCTTTCGTTCATAAGACGATTTCTTACAATCTTCTGGTAGTTCATCTCTTTCTACATATTCGAATGCGTATCTACACTTGTCTATCTTTGATATACCACTTTTACAATTATTTAATCCTTCACAAACCATCTTGACTATACCAGCATTAATTCCAAGATGTTGCTGAATAGCATACATACTATTGAAGTACGTTACTTTATCCGTATCACAATTGGTAGTTTTTACACTCTTCTTGTTCTTATGATTGTCCTTAACGAATGAGTAATCTCTAATCTTTCCATTAATGATGACTTCATTAATAGGAGGTATTTCTTTATTATCGTTCATCTCAATAATACATTATGACGTTGTCTCTTTAAGTGTCATACAAGCTCATTTCTATATGGCTCTATTGCTTTGTAAACCTTAGATATAGTGGTTTCTGACACTAGGAACTTATTAGCTATCTCTTTCTTTGTAATTGCTAAATTATTCATATTTATCGTTAATAGGATACATCCAATAGCTATAGAAAGTGGTGTGTGCATTATTGCGATATTTAGCTTTCGAACGTTTCTTGTGATTTTCACAACTTGATCTATGAGTTCTTGTTTAAAGTTAAGGATCTTGCAGAATCGTGGAATGAAGTCATCAGGAGAGCTATAGTCTAATTTTCTAAAGGATTTGATATTTTTAGCTAATTTCGTAAAGACCTTGTATCCTTTTGCTATATCTTTATGATTTAGTTTAAATAGTATAGCTATTTCTTTCGATGATCTAGCGTTATTATTCTTTTTGCATGCAAAGAGAACGCAATTTGCAATTACACTTTTTCTATTCGTTCCTCTCATAATGACACTCTTCTTTACATTAGCATCATTCAAATAGTATTGTGAATTTATTTCTTTGAAGATAATTTTAGCATCATCCACAATACACTTTAGAATACCAATGCTTCTACATTTCTCTTCAATATCTTTGAAAACCATATACAGACTCCTCTCTCTATATGGCATTTGCAACCATCTATTTAGTGTTTGTAGTTTACCATATTTGTTACCACTGATACTCGTACCGAGAGATGATTGGGGTAAGAGTACATTGATTGGTCCACTGCATCTATTCATACCCAAATTGTCGTTTCCTTCATACGTAGTCCATTCAGGATTGTTATCTAGGATGTATCCTTGCACTTGACCACATTTGATACAGACATCTATACCTTTTTGCTTGTCCCTTACTATTTCAGTACACCTCGTATTCATTGGTTCATCATCTTCTTCTTCTTCACACATATCGAAATAGTATAACGCATCCGAAGTATAAGTAGAATTGAATCTTTCCATTTCTAAATTTAGAAAATGGAAAGATTCAATTCTACTTATACTGCTTGATAATTCGTAATTGTCTATCTTGTCCTTGTTTTAGTTGTTCAAGTCGTTCTAATTGTTTAGTTTGCTTTTGCTTTAGTTGATCAATTTGCTCTTGCTTAAATTGCTCGATTCGCTCTAATTGCTTAATTTGCTCTTGTTTAAATTGTTCAATTAGATCTTGTTTGGGTTGTTTGATTATCTCTTGTTTGGGTTGTTCAATTTGTCTTAACTGTTCAATTGCCTTTTGATTGTCTAGTTCAATTTGCTCGAATTGTTCAAATGTCTTTTGTTTGGGTAGTAGGCTTTGCTCTAATTGCTCGAGTCGTTCGATTTGCTCTAACTGTTCGATTGTCTCTTGATTGTGTAGTACGATTTGCTCTAATTGTTTGGGTTGTTCGATTTGCTCTTCCTCAAGTCGTTTCTCTTTCCTGCGCTGTCTAACTCGTGCATTTCGTTTGTCTTTCTTAAGTTGTTCCTCGGATTTTTTAGGTTGCTCTTCCTCGACTTGTTCTATCAGTTCGATTTGATTGTCATCTTCAGATTGCTCTTCCTTGATTTGGTCATCCTCAGATTGCTCTTCCTTGATTTGGTCATCCTCAGATTTATTGTCTTCTTCGGATTGCTCCAACTCTTCTTCAGTTTGATTGTCTTCTTCATGTCGTTCATCTTTCTTAGGTTGTTGCTTTTGTGGTTTAGGTTGTTTGTCTTTCTTGAGTCGTTGCTTTCGTGGTTTAGGTTGCTCTTCCTCAACTCGTTTATCTTTTTTGGGTTGTTGCTTTTGTAGTTTAGGTTGTTTATCTTTCTTGAGTTGTTGCTTTCGTGGTTTAGATTGCTCTTCCTTATCCATTTCTTCTAAGCGTTCGAGTTGTTGCCTTTCTTCATCTTGCTCTTTGAGGTATTGATTTCTTTCTTCTTTAGCCATTAGATCTAACCGTCTAGCCTCCCTATGTAAATCTCTTACTGATAGACCACTAGATATAACATCTAACCCAAATACACTAACATGCTCATTTATTAATTTATTATTTATATCGTAAGCAGATTCAACATCATCGTAAGCAGATGCGAATTCATCTCTTCGTTTTCTACTTTCTATTATTTTTTCTTTATCTCTCTTATCTTTTGGTTGTTCCTTCTGATATAATAAATATTTGCTGAGCTCACTAATACCATTATCTAGTTCTGATAGTTTATACTTGAGTTCGTTCTTCCTTTCTATCATTCTATTATATCCTTCCATGAGCATCCTCACTATTTTCATTTCATTATCTTTTATTACTACTTTTTCTAAGGATGCGATGTCACTCTTCGATAATGAATACTTGTCGTTTGGTTTACTCTTTGGTGGCATGCATTTATCTTTTGGTTTACTACTTTTATTAATTGGCGTAGTATCTAGACTATATTCTTCTATGAAGTCCTTCGATCCTATTTCGATAGTCTCTAATTCTTCTTCTAGGTTCTTTTCATTGTTTGATTCTATCTCTAAATCTTCATTAATTCGTACCATGATCTCTTTCCTTCCTTTTTTCTTACTTTTTCCTACTTTCTCCATAGATCTAGATAATGAGGAAATCTTCTTTCTTACTTCTTTTAGTTCGTCTTCTTTTTTGGATCTTAGTTTTTCGATATCTTTGTATCCTTTTATGATTCCCTCCATTTCAATATTATTATTAAACATCACCTACTTATATAGTTTGAGTATATTAAAATAAGGTCAAGGTCATGGGTGTGGTCAGGGTCAAGATCAATTAGGGCGTGGTCACATTCCTGGAATTCCATTCTAAACCGGTTTCTTGGAAATCCACTTTTAACTGCATTCCTGAATACCACTTTAAACCGGTTTATTGGATCAACTATATAATAATTTCATTAAGTATCAGACAGGCTGAATAAATTAACAGTAGGAGGAAAAGGCCATTCCATTCGTGGGCGTGGTCAATTAGGGTGTGGTCACGTGATCAAATTCTTGGAATCCAGTTTAAACCGGTTTCTTGGAATAACGACATAATATGAATAAATTAACAGTAGGAGGAAAAGGCAGACTTCTGGCGACGTCTTTGTCATATTTTGAATTACTGGCGCTGCGCCAGTATTTCACAATATGTCAAAAACTGCGCCAGAATCGGCCTTTTCCCCCTACTAAACCACAGGCCGCCCAAGTTCTGACTGTGTAACAAGGTTTGTATGGGAGTTCTTCCGATAACTCAGAATAATAACATAAATCTCCTGTAATACAAGGTAAATAAAGAAAGAAGACTTACTTGAAGTTGTTTTGTCGTCCTATGTGTATTTCAGGTCGCTAGAACGGTGTTTCATGGAATTCTTGAGTCATACGCTTCACCCCTATAACCAGAGGGGAAGGCTGAACACTCGATACAACCACGGCCTTCGCTCGAGGACGAATTTTACACAAAATATCAATCCCATCGCCGTTTACTCGGCCGCGGTACAATCCATGGACATCAATAGGAGATATTGTAGTTGAGTCTACGAATAGCAGTTTCAGCGGTATTGACCCGAACGCCTCACTTCAATGTAATGAAGCGCTATTCAAACTGTGTATCTAAATTAGTCGTGCTTGTTTAGGAGGGTGTTGGTGTCGTGTAAGAATGATGGTTTCAATGGCGCTTCATTACATTGAAGTGAGGCGTTCGGGTCAATACCGCTGAAACTGCTATTCGTAGACTCAACTACAATATCTCCTACAATATCTCCTATTATCCCTCAGAAGTCCCCAGGCTTGATAACTCCTTTCCAAACCCGTTAGATTTGAACGATTTTTGAAGCAATTCGTGCAGTTTCAAACGGCCGACTAACCGTGTAGTCCATAGAATGGTGATTCTTGACAACGCGTTTTGGTAACCAGGCGTTTGGGTAACCAGGCCGTTACAAATGATTTCTTTCCCTGAGAGGGACATATCAAATTCATTTGACACTTTCTAGTCACCGGCGCTGTCCAGTGGTCTCGTTGGAGGGGAGGGAGAGATTAGAAAGTGTCAAATGAATTTGATATTTCCCTCTCAGGGAAAGAAATAATTTGTAATGGCCTGGTTACCCAAACGCCTGGTTACCAAAACGCGTTGTCAAGAAGGACCATTCAATGGACGTTACGATCTGTCAGCCGTTGGAAGCTGCACGAATTGCTTAAAAAATCGTTCAAATCTAACGGGTTTGGAAAGGAGTTATCAAGCCTGGGGACTTCTGAGGGGTAATTGATGTCCGTGGATTCTACCGCGGCCGAGTAAACGCCGATGGGATTGATATTTTGTGGAAAATTCATCCTAGAGAGAAGGCCGTCGTTGGATCGGGTGTTCAGCCTTCCCCTCTGGTTAGAGGAGTGAAGAGTATGACTCTAAAGAATTCCATAAAACACCGTTCTAGCGACCTGAAACACACATAGGACGACAAAACAACTTCAAGTAAGTCTTCTTCCTTTATTTACCTTGTATTACAGGAGATTGATGTTATTATTCTGAGTTATCGGAAGAACTCCCATACAAACCTTGTTACACAGTCAGAACTTGGGCGGCCTGTGGATAAACTTTAGCGAACTAGTCGGCGCCACGGAGTGCTTTATTTGGAAGTCAAACACAAACACGACAGCACATCGAAGTGTGAGGTTTACAGGAATAAACATTAGCGAACTAGTCGGCGTACACGGAGTGCTTTATTTGGAAGTCAAACACACAAAAATCATTTAAGAAACGACAGCACATCGAAGTGCGAGGTTTACAGGAATAAACATTAGCGAACTATACATGTAGTCGGCGTACACGGAGTGCTTTATTTGGATGTCAAACACACAAACAATCAAATAAAAAACGACCGTGAGGTTTAGGGGAATAAACTTTGGCGAACGAGTCGGCGTCGCGGAAGGCTTTATTTGGAAGTTAAACACACAAACAAAATAAACGACACCACATCGAAGTGTGAGCTTGGCGGGAATCAACTTTGACGAACTACTCAATCGTATATTCCCCAGGAAAATTTGATTCTGTTAATGAGTTATACAGGTGCGTGTATTTCTGTGCGTGTAGTACACTCAAATGAGTGTAGTACACTCAAATGAGTGTAGTACACTCATTTTCGTGTAGTACACTCAACAAACTACACGCGCGTTACGCGCGCGATACACGCAAAATATGTTAACAAACTTTCGGCCGGTACTGTATATAGATCTGGGATAACAGGCTGCATTTTTGATATCATGTCAGGCAGGAAAACTGGGACCCCAATGTTCTTCCCAGGATGGGGGGTGGGGGTGGGGGTGGGGGTGGGGGTGGGGGTGGGGGTGGTCTTTGGCAACCGATAGTGATCTGCTAGAAAGTTTGCAAATTGAAGGTGTTTGGGTTGTTACTGCTGCAATGAAAAGCACTCATAGAGCCAGCCTACTACAAGATATTTCTTGGGTGGAATTAAAACAGAGACAAAGTGTTCATAAACTGTGTATGATGTATAAAATTGTTTCTAAGTTAGCACACCCTGCCCGAATTCCAATCAATCAATCAATCAATATTTAATCAATCAATCAATCAGTATGTAATCAATCAAATTTTCAATCATCCAATCAATCCTACATCAATAAATGAATGAATCAAGAAATCAATATTTAATTAACCAAATGTCAATACCTGATAGCCTGCACTGCCGACAGATGCTGAGGTGTTAGAACCTGCGAAGGTTGGATATTTTGTCAAAATTACTATTTTAAGCTTAGAGCTAATTATAATAAAATCCTTTTATTCCACCTCATCTCATCTTATTCGCAGTTTCATAGCTGGATAATTACACCCCCTCCCTCCCTCCAACAGTTACTGTGCCTATGGCATACAAGCCCTACCAAGATGGCAGCCATGTTGGTTGAACTAACAACCGAGAAGCTAACAAAGAATCGTTTGTTGACGTCAACCAAGATGGCGGTGATGTTGTTTGATGTAACAAGAGAAGCCAACGAGGAATCATTTTGTTTATGTCAGCAAAGATGGCAGCCATGTTGGTTGAACTAACAAGAGAAGCCAACGAGGAATCATTTTGTTAATGTCCACCAACATGACTGCGATGACGTCACATGAAAATGACGAATACTCACTTATCTTGGATCCTGTTGAGGCTGTTCTGTGTAAGCTGGTTGACTCCTGTAACATTGGAAGAAATATTATAAAATAATTCAAATGGTAAGCACGCTCTGATTGGCTAAAAGGCATGTTTATACATGGAAACAGAGCATGTGTGTTAACTCCTTTAAATATTGTTGTTTCCCGTTGTCGTTGTTTTATAAAAGCAATATAACTCTATGTTCCATGACTGCCTTGATAGGCACGCCCCACTTAGACGTGTGTGTGTGTCGCGACCCCCGCCGCATTGGATGGAGTGTGATGAGATTCATGGATTTCAATGCCAAAGGGGCAGGCTGAGGAAAGAGGCTCATTCCTCAAACAGTAAGGTTATAATGGGGAAATTTCCGAGCGAGTACAAGCAACAGACTAAAGTCAGCCATCCGCCGACCTCGTACAGACTTCACCACTAGAGCTCACTGTCCTCGAACAAGCTTCAAGAGGTGTGGCGGGTCATAAACCGTATCCTGAAGCCGAATCAGCAACACCTCCATTATGATCCAAAGAAGCTGAACAACTACGTATACTTTGCCTCCACTGCTCAGCGGACACTTCATTCTGATGCTGCTACGCCTAAATGTTTTTCCCAATTAATCAATGATCTGCCTGAAACAAGATATCCTACCCGTCAAATGCTTACTCTCAGACAACTTACTCATTTGTAGAGTATATGATTAAAATGAAATCATATGGTTTCGAGTGCAATTCGGGATAAATTCGAACTTGTGAGTTTTCAAAGAGCTCAAATTGCACTCGCCCTTCGGGCTCGTGCAATTTTGATACTCTTTGAAAACTCACTCGTTCAAATTTATCCCGAATTGCACTCGAAACCATATGATTTATTTACCTCCTTTATCTCAAATAGTCTTGGCGGTCTAAGTTTCGACCTTCGCTGCATTATCTGTAAGGAAATAAATATTAATGAGGTATTAAAGCGGCTATGGGCTCAAAACTTGCACATAGCCAGATTAATCCAACTCAGTAGTCTTGTGTTTTCCGCTCACAAACCGAGCTCAACATTGACAGCAAGTCCATCATAGGCACTATTCAGGGAAGGACATAAAGAGGTTATTGGCTAGACAATAAAAGTTGTATGTCCTACCCGTATTGTTAATGTGATTCTATACAAAGCACATGGTAAGCAAGTCCATCATACATGTACATGTATATAGGCACTATTCAGGGAAGGACATAAAAATAATTATAAGTTGTACCTTCCCTTATTTACAACCTGAGCTAAAACATTGAATTAATATACAAATGTGGTTACAGACTTTCACTCTAACTACTCCCCCCTTGCTGCAAGATAAAATGGGTAAATTTTGTATCTTATTTGGACATTAGTTATGCTAAAATTGACTTAAGAGCTGCATAGGTTGCAGTCCTTGCACTCATTACTAACTAATTGATTTAGGTCTGTCTTTCTGATTATTCTTTTAAAAGCCTTTAAGGTTGGCAGGTCTCTTATACTGGATTCAATTTTACACCAGAACATAGAGCCCAAGTATTTTTGTGAATGCTTACCAAACAGCTACTGTAGGTTTTCTTCTAATACATTTCCTTAAAGTGCAAGTATCATGTTAAAAAAATAAAATTCATATTGTACTGTTGTGTTTATTTCTCGCAAAAAGGTATTAATCTTGCAAATTTTGTAACATTTCTGGCATTTAATCCCTACTTTTGATGACTTTTCGCGGATCCTGTAACGTCATAAGAAGAATCAACTACCTCCCAAGAAAAAACTATAACTACAATAAAATCCCATAGGTTTCCATTGTGACATCACAAGATGAAACAGTCCCGCAATTTGCTGCTCCTGCCTCTCGAAGAAAACTAATTTAGACAACTGAAATATATCAGAAATAGAATTTGGGGCAAAAAGAGTCAATGTTGTGTTATGGCGCTACTTGCACTTTAACTGAGCGGCAGCATTCACTACCTATTAGGTGTATTATTGTTATTATTGTTATTAACACGCTTTCCATGTCTATGCACTCTGTTATAAACAGTCTGGATATGTTGGGAGTAGCCTCGTTCCCAGGCTTTTCGTTTACATACGGGTGGATAGTGACGTCACTGCTGTGGACAAAACCTCTTGAAAGCGAAATCGAGAGGTTTATGGCAGATTAGTATAGGTAATCAAATGGGGCGAGGGAAATTACGTAGATTTTGACAAACACAATTTATCCCAATTTCACGAGTCACCATTTGATTACCATTAATATCATGGAAGGCAAATTACGATGCAGAATAAAAATATTTTAAGCGCGCATAGGCGGCGTTTGAATTTTCACATGTGAAATTACAAATTACGTGTGAAATTTCAAGTTAAAATTAGGGACTGATTAATTTGTCCTCTATGGTATTATGAGAGGAATATACGTGTGAAATCCAAGTCGAAATTTTCTGCAGTACGTACTTCATGTCAGTGAAAAACATATATCGACTCCAAAACTACACATAGTTCCCGTTTGCGAGAGTTAATCCCGAAGGTTTCTTACTCGGGCTGCTTACTCGAGAGTCAAAACGGCCGCCATTTTGAAAAAAAAAACGCTTTCCGATTGCATGATGGGACGACTGAGGAGAATCCTGGGAACGAGGCTATGTTGGGAGAGCAAAGAAAATCTTGAAAATCACGAGCCGCGTGATTATAACAGAGAACAAAGACATGGAAAGCGTGTCACATTGCTTAATTAAGTACAGCTTCCTCATGTGACAGTAACTATTCTTAGATTAATGAAATAATAATGCCTGAAAGCAATTTCACACACGAAGGAAGCGACCCACGGACATATAGTGTATTCAGTATTCAATAATTAAAACAGTTCAAGGATATTTGTTATCAAATATTGCTCGAGAAAGGTAGGCCAATAAACAGTTGATACGAACCCGACTGTGATACCAGGGAACTGTAGATCATAAAAAAAATAACAAGATTAAAACACTACAAGGGGCACTGGGTTAACCTGCGAAGCGGAAAAAGGGGAGGTTTCCCGTATAAAACTAGATTCCTTGATGGAATTGTCTGTGTTACTGGTCACACGTGACATCACATAGACTATATCGCAACCCCGCCGTCGCAGTGCACTCTGGGATGGATATCTCAGTTTTCCATTGTTGTTGCTGGGTGGCCATCTTGGATGAGGCAACTGAGATATCCATCCCAGAGTGCACTGCGACGGCGGGGTAGTCTATAGCCAGGAGCCCGGCTGAAATCTTTGACCAAAAGCAAACTTCGTCCAAAATTTGAAGCAAAAAGATGTTGGACAAACACGATCCAACATGGGGATGACAAACAGTCGAACAATGTTGGTCGAGCAAAGTTGGAACGTGCAATCCAACGTAATTCGATAGTTCGGCCGGGGATTAAGTAATTATTATTAGGGACTTTAGTACCCAGAACGTCTGTGACGACGAAACGTAGAAAAGTGTTTTCTCCCGATATTTGGTGTTTACTTTTTCCTTTATTCGCCTTTAGGTGCTTTTCACAATCAGCTTTTCGAAAAATATGATCAGCATAGAGTTCCATTAAGGCCGAACGAAAAACGGTGGGATTTATTTTCTCACGTTCGCGTTCTCTATTGAACGAAATAAATGGAGTTTTCAAATTGTGTTTTTGTAGGGAACAGTAAAAATATAAGGCCGTGGTCACACTTGAGCTAGGAATTACACGTAATTAACTTTGAATTTTGTCGCTTCTAGCGCGCTCTACGTAAGCTATCTCCATGGCAATTACGTGTACTTACCTTTTGCTTAGCTCAAGTGTGACCACTAAGCAACTGACCGCATTTTCACGTGCATTTATTGTATTTTAAGACCTTCAGCAACCACGACGTTAACGTCTAGGACGATGGCATAAAACAATGGTCTTAGTTACAAAATACAATAACTACTCCACGTGAAAATGCACGCAGTTGCCTACATTTTGACCGTTCTCTGCAAAAACACAACGTGAAAACCCCAAATGTTACGTTTTCAAGAGAATGCGAACCGGTAAGAAAGTAAATCAATCCGTTCTTCGTTCGGCATCAACTATACTTATCATATTTTTCGGAAATCTAGCTGTGAAAAACAATTAAAGGCGAACAAAAGGAATAGTAAACAAAATTATTTTCTACGTCCCGTCGTCAGAGCCGTCGCCGTCCTGGTTGCTAAACGTCCCTAATTATTGTAAAACGAACCTGTGGCGCTCGACCCTCGACGAGGTAGTGGTGTTGGTGCCTTCAAAAAGAATATATATATATATATGTCTGAAAATGTCCAGGTCAAATAAAGTTCACTAAGTTGGAGGGAGAGAAAGCCCGCTAGAACAAGAAGGCAGTAGATTAATTAAAGCCCATTACAAGCACAGATAATGAGGTATACACGAGGCCAAGTACAAGATTGTGAATATCTTTGTTAACGAAAACGCTCGCTCTGATTGTTGAATAGCCATGATCAATTAGAGTTTAATATTCAAATTTCGTGCATTGTACAAAATCTAAGCAGGAGATTTGCTAATGAGTGCATTATTGGTGAACAAAGCACTCGACCAGACCCTCTCATACCAACGGGAAGGGAGACCTGATACAGTGAGCCAACCCTTCGCTTAGTTACGTGTTTGGACGGCTTGGGAAACCTCATTCCAATCGCATATTTAACAGTGAAAATGCAGACAATTACTAGAAAGGTAACGGCAGGATTGAACTATGTCTCCTATGTGACAGAAGATATATTTTTAAGCCGAATTTTTGCATAATCTCTCGTTGGAAATGGCTGATTTGCAAGTGCTGGAAGTACAACTCAACAAGTAAATATGGTAGTGAACAAACGTTTCTACAACACTCTAGTAGTCTTATTGAAGAAATGGATTCATTTCCGAGACCTTACTCTGTCAATAAGAGGAGAAAATGAAGCAAGAATTCAGTGGATGGTTCGAAAACCCAGGATTTTTGATTTGGAAAATCGGCCGGAGGCCGGTTTCAAGACTTCAATTCACTGGAATCTGCAAGTTAACCATTTTCGAATGAAAGAAACTATAAAAGAAATTAGGCTGTCTAGGAGATAAGCTTGATACTTGATAGTTGAATACGTGGCTCCAAGAGTAACCGCGTTTTCGAGTTAAAATGTACAGTCAAACTGATTCAATTGTTCGCAAGGCGGCTTCGCTTTATCTTTGTTTTCATTCAACTTCACTGACCGAACGCCAAAGTAAATTATTCTTTGCAAAGTTCTCTACTTGTTTTCATTCATTGTCTATTGAAATGACATTTCTTTGTGGATACATTTACCGAAAAATGATTTTATTCATCCGGAATATTGGACTTTATGAAATTGTTATTGACAACTGATTTCAATTGAAACTCGCTGCTGATGCAGTACATTCAGTTTGAATATTAAAAGGGTTAGATACTTTATGTTTGCGCTTTATCGGCAAATACAGTCACTTGCTGACTGTATGAACTCAAAATTTCTTCATACTGCATTCGGCCTTCGGCCTCATGTAGTATTCATTATTTTTCGTTCATCGTACAGTCAGCGCGTCCCTGTATTTGCCGCTAAAGCACTCACATCAGCCGTCAAAAATAACCCTTAAAACAGATGCACAGATGATGTCACTAGGTCACGTGCGTGCTTTATTTTGAAGGGAAAGTTCGCTAATTCACTATTTTCACCTGGTGGCCACCTCAGATTCAAAGCAAGGCAATCCTTTGTTTTGCTAGGTTAGCCTCACACTGAGGGACATCAGAACGAGTTTGGCCTAGCAAAAATGCTTCGCTTTGAATCCAAGATGGCCACAAGGTGAAGAGTGAATTATTGCATAAAACAAATAGACTTCATTTTGTTGTGCGTGCGTCTTGTTATAGTGCACAGATGACGTCACAACGCGATGAAAACTTCAGTTACGCACTCGACTGCGTGTTGTGGCGTACTTCTTTGTTCTCGTCACGTTGTGACGTCATCTGTGCATCTATAAGAAGACAAGAGGCACGACAAAATAACATCTATTTGTAAAATATAGTTCGTTTCAATAGAAACATAAAACGCTGTGCGGCGCACTCGATCTATTTAGAAGAATTTGCGTTTTGATTATTAAACTGAAAGAGTGGACTCGTTCTCCCAAACTTCTACTTCTGTTTCTATGCGGATCTTTTCCTATTTCGTAAATAGAAGTTACAGAATGTATAACACTTCTTTCATATTTCTCTGATGAATATAAATGATTCTTGTGAATAGCATAAACCACAATGTATATTACCTCCACAAATCCTGTCGCACCTTGACCTGAGAAGAAAAATACATTTTAATACATCGATTAACAAAGCCAATACCGCCGTTAAAATCTTAGTTAAGCCTAAATAGACTTGTTCAATAACATATAATTTAAAATATGTAATGGACGTTTTGCAGGATACAGTCACGTGATAGTACTGGATGGCAAAAGAAATCTGAATTCATTTATTTAAAGGTACTTGTATGACATCGGTAGTGCTATTAGTAAAACCTGTTTGTAAATGCTATTTTTCACCTCCAATCGATTGTCGATCTTTCTAAAACTGCATTTTTGAAGATTGTTTGCCATGCAGTAAAGCCTTTCTCATGGGATCACAAGTGCAATTCATTTAAGAAATGAAACAGATTTTCCTCGATTGCACAAGCTCATGGCCTCGCGTTTATTTCTAAGCGGCTTTGTCCCTGGTTTTCATAATTTAATTATAATACGCATCTCGCAAAACGTTATTTAATTCCACAATTTTATTCCGATAAATTTTATATTTGTCATGTATTTAGTTTTTACTTTATTTTTACTTACACCTTTCCAAAAGATACGCCGGAGTTCAGGCTGCGTGGAGCCTCTAATTACATTAAGATTCACGGTTTTATTTGTGATCTTCTCATGGACTCTTACGAGATAAAAGTAAGTCTATCTAGCCAAGATTTCGAGCCAGGAATCACTTTTGAGTCAGAATTCTATTCCCACCAGCAGTCAAGTATTGAATCATATGGCTTTCTCGTGCAATTCTGGATTAATTTGAATTCGTGAGACCTCAAATTGCATTGGCCCTACCGACTCATGCAATTTTGATACTCTTTGAAAATCTCACTCGTTGAAATTAATCCCGAATTGCACTTTAATCTAGCCTCCTCCGCAGGCAACTCCTAAATAATAAGAAACAAGAAATTTGAACACCGGGATTCCTGTGGTGGATGGATCATCTGAGCGGGCTTCCTGTGGAAGGTTCAGGTGAGGGGGAGGGTCCTGGTCCGCACAGGAGAGTTTTACGGGAGTTGCCTGCGGAGGAAGCTAACTTTAATCCATGTTTACCTATACTAATTGCACTCCCCTAAGTCAATCAGAATCGAGAAATTTTGTTGAGTATAATTATGGTAAGCTGAAAAAATATCAAAAGTTGAAGAATATAACTTTCTCTTATTTATTTTTTACAATTCTTTTGGGGGGATTTGAATGTATACAGGCCGCCAGTTTTAGAAGTGTTACAGTGTCAGTACGAAACATATAAATGGCTTAAGGAGCACGTAACGTTTATTTTATTATTCACAAATATCGATTCTACATTATTTGAGTGTTGTGTCTATGAGTTATCGAGGGCGGACGAGCAGGTGGTCAAACGAAAATGTAGCGTTTGTTTTTTCGATCGATCGCTATGAGTATGGTGATCTTCTTTCGTTCGACCCGCACAGGAGCTCGGCTATAAAATGTCATTTATCTCTACCAGAATATTTTTGTACAGTAATCGCTTCCTGGGTAGACATCACATTCTTTAGAATATTGAGATATAGAGCTATAAAATATTCTATCATTCATCTATTCACTTGATGTAGAATCGATATCTGTGACGACAAAATAACCACTTTAAACGAGCAGTGTCAATCGAATTGACAGGTCTTCAAGGTTATTTAAATCAAAACTACAAAATATAACACCCAGAGACAAATACTGTGTGAATATCCTGGTTTTCAAACATTTTTGATAGAGGATGGCAAAGATTAAAGTGGATTACAAATTTAAAGCTTATTCTAGAAACAGTTATTCTAAATTTCTTTAAAGCAGTATTTTTCAATCACTCAAGTCTTTGCCACCTTCATCAAAAGTGTCTCAAATTTTCTCCACTATACCTGGAAAGCATACTCCGCTAATCAAAGTAGTTGTGACTTTCGTCATGCAAACGCTTATCATTTTAAGGGATTTTCAGTGCCACTTTATCAGCCGACTATCGAGAATTAAAGTTCGCCAAATTCGTAGTAATAATAATAACAGTTTAGGGGCCAACCATTTAACTTCTTAGGGGGGTAGTTGTTTCCAGACTGAAGCAATATCTTGCACGATATTTATTTTCGTTTGCGTTCCTTTGTAAGAGGCACGCAAAAGGTCGAATAATTATTTGAGGACTGATATAAGTCATTAGCGCTAATTGTTTCACCCTGAGATTGAGAAACATTCGCACATTTCAAATGTCTGCAACGTAAACAACTTGAGCAACGAATAATTTTAGAATTTGAACATAATTGTTTACTGCAACTTGTGAAAAGTTTATTTTTGTTAGTCATTTATTCAAACAACAAAAATATAATCATCAAAAACTATTAAAATAAGTAAATCCAACTGCAATAAATTATTACAAGTACTAAATAAATAAACCGCCAAACTCAACTGTTGCGGTGAATTTGTGTGCGGTGAATTTGCTTCGGTATTCATTTGTTCGGTATCCGTTCGTCTCGTAGCCTGCGAAACAGGCCCTCAGTGTTATTTCAACGCAAAGGAAGTGATAAAATGATTTGGCCGCGTGCAAATGGAAAAAGGAGACTGGCACGAGAGAGAAGAAGGAGGGCCTGCAGCCGGCCATCCCTTATACCTTTTCATTTCCCGTCCAGATTCTGTACGGGAAATACTGATTGGTCAATTAGCTGTCATCGCTGTCATGTGTCACGAAATGTCGCACATTCCTCCTGCGAACTGACTGAAATGGCGACGACAAGAGAGAAGTGATCGAGCGGTTGAGCGTTAATCCAGGAAAGTATTTAGAAGAACAAAGCAGGCAGTGAATAGTCTACATTTGTACTTTCTAGGCGAGATATTTTGGCGGTTTTATCAACATGTGAAAGCCTTATTTTCCAACTGTTTGCCGTGGAAGTCGAGTCAGACAGGACGTAGCGCTTCGGCTTTGTCCTATATTTTGCAAATCATTGTGAAGGATCAGTTAATCGAAACTAAATACACTGGGACTTAAAAGCCATCTCCCTCTACGATCTAGACGTAGAACTGAAGGAAATTACGAAGTTCCCTAAAGTAATTTTCGCTTCTGCTGTCAGAGGCTGTTAGAGTGAAAGATTCAGTCAGGGTTGAGTAAATGAACTGATGAAGGAAAAACGGAGCGGGGACTGAGCAACCGTGGTCGTGAATAAATCCCACACTGTAGAGACTTGGACAGGAGAAATAAAGGTAATAACAATGAACTGTGCAATGTTTTGACTACACATCTTATATTACCGACAAAGTTACGAACACACAAAGTTTGATTGACAAATTCAAATTTCCGTAAGATAGCGGCAGGCACTTATTTCGCTCGGCTTGAATTTCATGAGTTGTTCGTGACGGTGATCCACTGCCAAGCAAACGAGCAGCCACGGTAGTTATATTCCTTGAAAAGAACTCTGTTGTTCGCATTCGGCTTCTGAGAATTGCAACTAATTTATGCATCGTGAAACGGCTATCTGCTACGTCATCAGTATGGCATTTTCTGCCTCACTTCCCAGACGTCTCTTTCGCGAGTGGGGAGCGATAAGAGTCGGCTGGTTTCCCAGGCTAGAGATGTATATGATGTTTAGAGAGTTTTCATTACCCTTTATTCCAAGCTACAATCCCAAATAAAGCGTGAAAACAATCGGTAGATTTTTTAACATGTCAAATGGAACGCATAAAACTTAAAAAAATTATTTCAACTATTTATTTTATTATTTTTTAGATGTTTGCGTTCTAACAGAGCTATCGTGACGTCAGAGCCTTTGTTGATTTATTTACCTCTTGACTTCTTCCAACGCAAATTATCAAAATGGAGGAAGGAATATTCAGTCTTGTGCTCTGAGTAGAGCAAAACACACGATAAACAGCGACGATAAACAAGCGAACTTGCGTGGTGGGATAAATATTACGTTTTGACAGGAGTATATTACACAGGAGTGTTGCTGTGCCCTTGTGTTGGCCCCTAGCCTCCTCCGCAGGCATCTCTAATTTTTGAAGAAATCAGATTATGGGCTCCCTGTGGCAGGTGAAGTAAAGAGAGGTAGATTTTTCGCCCCAGGGTCCCTCGCGCCCCCACATGTTTACTATTTCTTACTAACTAGAGATGCCTGCGGAGGAGGCTAGTTGGCCCCCAACACAGCAGATGGTGTGTCTATTTATAGTCGCGAAGTTCTGGTATGCGATTACGTTGTCTATTGTTCTCTTGCGCTTTAGTATTTTTTAGCAGTTTGAACCGTGTTAATTACAATTTTTCAGTGCATCCTGATTGGTTAAAAGTGACGGCCTTTGTTTCTTCTATGCTAAAAATAACTCTACCGTCTACAGTGTTGTGTGACAATATAATGTGGGAAGAGGAACACTCCTCTGTAATATACTTCTGGTTTTGATTGAAATGTTCCTGCATACATAGGAGTTTGTTAGGAGGATGTTCTTCACGACATCGGTAAATCCCTCGATTGCGGTGCTGAAATTGATGTATCTATCTAGATCTTACTCGTGCCTTAGATACTGTTTGCCACGCTCACCTGTTGTGCAAGCTGCAGACCCTCGGAATTACTGGCCCTCTACTTAAGGTTACTGGATACCTTCAAAAGTGATTTCAGCAAAAATGCGTTTACGCGGGCGCTAGGCGAACAAAATATGGGATCCTATATATCAATGGAAAGGTTGATACCCGGGGGGGGGGGGGGGGGGACTCCCCATAAAAATAGACGGGGGTGCTCGACGTGAGAAATGAAATTCACCCCTAAAAGATAGCAATATGGGCGTGGCTCACAAAAAAAATACCACTAAAAGATGTCACTCCATAACCTCGTCTTTAATATTCGGATGGATCAAACTCTATATCGAAGCCGTAAATACCGATTCAACTTGTGGGGTCTCATGCTCGAGGATCCACCGCTATTTTTTCTCGGCCACAAAAATTTTGGGTCTCGGAGACCCCTAAAAGATAGCAGACCTTTGGAAGACCCCTAAGAGATAGCACTGCTAACAATTTTAACCCCTAAAAGATAGGTCGAGCACCCCCGTCTATTTTTATGGGGAGTCCCCCCCCCCCCGGGGGTTGATAACTGAAGAATGCCGATAAAAGGTTATTTTATACGGAATTACTCTAGATTTAAAACTACAGTCACTTTAACCCGATGTTGAAGACGTTTATAAACGCGAATTACCAGCGCCGGGTTTTTATACTTACGAAGTAATTACACTTGTGTCAAGTTAAGCGGTCATTGATCTCCAAAAGCGTGTGTGCGATTTTTGATATCTATTTTCTATGCGAAATTATTGCAGTTTAAAGTCGAGTCATTGATTATTTTTGCCAAGCCATCACGCTTGGACCGATATCTTTAAAACTAAAAACAAATCGGAAAAAAGCACACACAGTTTTGGAGATTAGTTATCGTAGAATCACTGGACGAAATTTCAAATATTTCCGGTATATTCTTATATGCAATCAATTCACTTGAAGACTGCAGAAACGTTGAAAAATTGTAGCCGAGAAATCGGCATTAGAAGTTCAACAACTGATTCACACCTACTTAGAGCGGCTTTCCGGACTCGACACCCATTCTCCAATCAGAAACAACCTCCTGGAGTCTCCCAAAATTCCGCAGGAAAAACTGAAGGTAGAGTTTCAATATGTAAATATAATTACAAGCCATAGTCTTTTTGTAGTCTCTTGTTTTAATATGTGGGTTGCAGAGGATATTGTAATCTAGGAATTAAATAAATATATATATTTGCTGAGATGAATATTGTACCTCTTCCACAAGGAAGAGACTCCCACCAATGTCGTTTTCCGATCAAAGGTACGCGCCGTATATAGCCGGCTTGACAAAAAGGTGAACCGTCAGACTTTACGTTTCCATCTAAGCTTTCTTGGAAACAAATATTCTCTTGGCTGGCTCCTATCAATTCTTCTTTATGTTCAGATGTGGATCACTCGGCACTCCGTTTGAAAGTGAAAATACGAACCCTTGTCGGGTTTTGCGAGGACTTCTATTTGGTTCGAAGTCGTATGCGTTGTTTGGCCTTGTTTTGCTTTTCATTTTTCTTTGTTTTCCAAGCTAAGGACATTCTGCTTGCATTAAATATAGAACTTTACTATATATATATATATCAGCACGTGACTGTTTCCTGCGAAAGGCCTAATGACCACGTGTTGATCACGTGCGGCTGCTGACCTGCTTGTAACAAAACTCACCTTGCACTAGCTCAGTATTATCTGTCACTGTATCATACACTTCCTGTTCCTCTTCGTCATGAGAACGATTCTCATAAATGTCTGATTCATCATGACTCTGTCGTGACGCCCTGTCTGCTACGTCTGTGTAATGCGGTTCAGCAGGAGTTTCCTGACTCATGTCCATGTAAAAGCCTTCTCTTTCTGCCCCTTGTGTGTCAATATATCCATCATCATCACTTCTTTGTTGCATATCTTCATAAAATTCTTCATCTTTATGAAAATCCTCTAAAATTAAATAGATTAATTACTGACATTGCGACTAAGGTGGATTTCGTACGAATGGGACAAAATACGGCCTTACCGTAACCGTACCGTAACTTACTGTACCGTAACCCACACCGCGGCAAATAGGTATGCTCCGCTGGCCAAATGAACGAAGGCTCTGCTATCAAATACAAATTACCGAGGGTTTCACCTTTTTTAGTAAATAATTTTATAACTTAGTAAACTCACAATGAATTACAAATTAAGAAAACTTCAATCTGTTAAAGTCTTAGGCTTAGCTTTTAAGTAGTTTTCTTAGTTTTTGACAAAACAGTTCACAAATGAATACTTTTAAGCAGAAACGTTAAAATCACGGCATGTGCCTGTTGTTTCATTTCAGTTTTCGCGGGAAACTGGGGGCGGCCGCGCGCGGACAAGAAATAGCAAATACGCATGCGCGTGACGTTTTGCCGCGGTGTGACCGTAACCGTACTGTAACTTACTGTACCGTAACTCTGTAATTTGATTGGATCAGAAAGACAACAACAATAGGGAAACCATTTCGATGTCACGGCATGCCGGTTACAGTAGCACTGCAACGCACTTTTTATGTTGCTAACAAAGGGCTGAGTTAATTAGTTACTACTGATATTAGCAGTAATCATCAACCATAGAGTGGTTTTCGATAGTGTCGTAAAACCAAAACCAAAGTGATTACAGAGCCAATCACAGGAGCAAGTAAAAACACAATGAGCCAATCACAAACTGATATACATTCGTGATTGGTTTTACTTGAACCAATCACGAAAAGTAAACGCAATCGTGGATAAATATCGCTAAAACGAACATTGACTGTGTTTGGTTTTAGTTTAGAACTTTCTTTTATAAATTATTATTTATTTAAACAATATGCATTCTTTACATTTGCTCCTAGAGCTAAAGCTCATCGAGTTTAGAACTTGATTGGTTGATCTAATTACAAAACATTTTTCACAGCCAATAGAAAAGCTAAGGAAATGCAAACACACAGCAATGACGTATTACTATTGACCGCTCTTAAACGGTTCTAACTAAGACCTCGTTTTCAGCTCCCGTTCTCCCGTAAATGATTAAAATGAAATTTTCAATGAAAACGCATCCCAGAGTGGAAATATTTAAACCGCAATGCTATCGTTTTCGTGTGGACGGTCAAATTCACTGAAAACGCAATTTTTTTAAACAATAGACTGTATACGCTATGACGTCATCAGACGCTACTACTACCAGAATCCTTTTCGAATTATTTTCTTTCATCACAATATCGGCAGTCAGTGGCTCGTTATTGTTTACCTTCTTAATTTATTTCTTCCTTTGGTTTACTGGTATTAATATTTGGGTATCATTCTTTCTCATGGTAGTCATATTTTGCAAACATTTCTCCCCAGCGCTCAAGGGCTAGCAAAGTTAGTTCGCAGACTCAGCAGATATAGTTTATATTCGAAGTTGTTTCTTTGAGATAGGTGTTGTGGTCCAGTTGTTAGAGCGTGCTTCTTTGGATCCGACGTTTACGGATCGACTCCCGCCAGGGACAACTGCATTTTTTTTATTCTTCTTCTTATCGATTTCTTCTTTTTTGCTTATCCTAAAGATTTATGGCGAACTTTCACAATAATATTCTTTAAATCTGCTCTCTTAACATCTGACTGATCCGCATGATTCGTCTTAATTTCTGCTCTTTTGACGTAACAACAACTCCAATATGCATGATCATACTATTTTGCAAGCCAGAAGAAAAACCAGGGTAGTTCGGTTTTCTTTGTTTATTCAGTTCTGGGGAAGATATATCATATTTTCACATCAATAAACCAGGGATACAAGCTTCGTAATAATTTGTAAAAAGATTGATTATGTGCCAGAGTTTGAGCCAGACGCGAAATTGGGACATTATCGCGTGGCCATAAATGTCCCGCAAGATCAAAACTTCCCTGTTGTGTTTAAAACATGTTGAAACTGTTACTGGTTGAATCGGTTATATCTTGTTCCTGAGCTTGGAAAAGTAAAGAAATTGCGCCCGGGTTAGTACAAAATTTGTATCAGAAGGTTTCTCATTTGTCTTGTTGCATGATACCTCCAAAGAAAAACAAACACTTTCTGTGTTTCTAGCCTCAAAAACAATAAAGAAACAAAGCCCCGTGGGAATAGACCCTTTCAGCTTGCCTGTTTGTTGCCCCATTTCAGACCAAGTAACTTTCCCTTGAGTAATGCTTTTTTGTTTTTCTCTATCCCAAGAGGAAATGTACCAATTTTTATAATTAGAAAACAAAGCACTGAAGCTCTGGAGAACTATCACGTGGTCTATTCTTCAAAGTTCGAAGTTGTAAACATCACACAATTTAGACGATGGCCCGTGCAAAAGATCAACTCAATGAAAAGAGTTATCACAATCTTTCTTGGTTTTTGCTGGAATTTAACTTGAATGTAAGACCTACGGGAAACGTCATTGCATTACGAATTAAGACAGTCGATCTATGATTAAGGCTGATTTCCTTCGGGTCACTAAGATAGCGAAATTTGCATTAAGCAAGATTAGGATTTCTTACAAAGCCGAAGGAAAGACTGACTGGTCTGTCGACATGATATTTGTCTGTTGTGCGGGAGGTCGCGGGTTCAAACCCCAGCCGGACCAACACTCAGGGTCTTAAAATAACTGAGTAGAAGGTGCTGCCTTTGTGAAACAATTTCGTTCACGAGCTGCAAATGTTTAGACCTTCGTGTCTTCTCGGATAAGGACGTTAAATCGTAGGTCCATCAGTGGATGAAGAGCCACCTCGTGGAAATGCCACTGACTAATCCGTTATTATTATATTATTATTATATTATTATATTTGGGTAGTTACATGTACAGGCACAGTATAATAAAATACTTTCCGTCCCCTAATATTGCTTGTATTTCCCTCTGCAAAGGCCACAGAGGGACAAATTGTCTCCTGAGGCCACAAAGCTGGCTCAAACTCTGGTGTGCAATGAAAAAACCTTGTGAAAAATAATACAGCCAACGTCGGTGTAATAAAATGTGGAATTACTTGAAATAAATATTGCTTAAAACACTCCAATACAACATACTCTAACATTGCCTTATGTATTTTTAATAGACTGTTCATTGTTGAAGGATAACTTCATTATTTATGTGAAAAATAATTTTAATTTTAATTGCCGCTATTAAAATGCTGTACTCTTAGCAATAGCAAAAATTATGGATATGAGGATAGTGCCTATAATCCATCCACGAGTTCACCATTGGTACCATGTTTAATTTATGTAGATAATTAACAGGTGAAGAGCCACTTTGTGGATACGCTGTTAATAAACCGTTGTCGTTAGTATTAGTACTAGCTAGTATTATACAAGAGAGGATAACTCTTGTATTATATTATTATTATGATATTGTTTATTCTTCAGAAAATTAAAATTATGTAAAAAAGTTGCAGCCATTTTTCAAGTGGGTAAGTTACCAAGAAACTGGTCGTTACCTTCTGTGTCCAGGTGTGAAGGTTTTCTGTTATTCGCTCTTACAGAACTCTGTGGCATACTCCCAAGTTGGATATTAATGTAGCCAGGACGCATTTCTTTGTATCCTGGATCATCTTGGGCATGCTCGCCTTGACTACCCAATGTATCGTACAGATCTTCATCACTGCTATCCTGGTTGTGATAAAAAATAAATAGCATTAAGTTCAACGTCAAGTTCCGAATTGTGCTGAGATCAAAAGTTTAACTTGCTCATTTATCAAATTACTTCCCACACCAGTACATCTTATTTATTAGAGAGTTACTTCGGCCGATAGCAATATTAAAAATGCTGCAGTCAGCTGAGATGGTTAGGTAATTTCTATGATTGGTTAGTCTATAGTCTATAACTTCCCACACGGACCACAGAATTGAAGTACAGTTGTTTAATCTCTGATATAGTGCACCACCCAGAGAGAACAACGGGACTGGGATCAGGAACAATAACTATTATAGATAGTTATTCAGCCGACAGCAATATTAAAATTATTGCAGTCAGCTTCGGGATGCGCCATAATAAATTCAGTTAATAATTCTAGCCGTTCCTAATTATGTACAAGTCACAGATTTATCTCTAGCCCGGTGTAAGGTGCTTAAATATAATCTGTTCTGAACTCTCCGGGGGGCTCTCTATGACGTAATAGCAGAGCTCAGAGCGGAGCACCATACATATAGCATGAGAGCAAAAATTGGCGAGAAGTGTCTATCGTACGACCTCCTTATAAGGAAGTGCAATAAGCCGCCATATGTACGTGAAGAGGGTCACTACAGTACGTGAAAGAAGTTCAAGGTTCAAGGTTTATTTCCACAAAACAAAACAATCATTACATATAGGACATGCGACAAAAGATATTTACTAATGTGGAGGAGCACAAGCATAAAACCACGAGGGTTACTAAAGTTGCTTATGCCCCTGGAAAACTTATTTAAATTAATATATATATATATATATAAGACAAATACAGGATATATAAAAAGTGAATGTAGATAGTGCACTAGATCTAGTATAAGAGTTTGTGTAAACTAGACTGAAACAGAAATAAATGTATTTTTTTAAATAAGATTAAAGTAATAGAGTTTATAGGTCACTGATGTACGTACAGGAGACTCGTCCCAGCTTTCGATTGACCGTGAGTTTTCCAAAATGGCATAGGAAAGCGGCCATGAATCTTTTCGAGTCCCACCGTTTAATAAGCCATTTTTAAACTTTCAGCTTCACAAACTAAGTAGAGACTTATTCCCTTTTACCGAAACTTCACATACACTAACACTAAACCCTAACCCGTAACATAAACCTAACCTAACCGTCAGTAAACAAGTTCCCAGGTAAACGACGAGGTCTCACCCACCTAGAGTTCACAGGTAAACAACGAGTTCTCACTGGCCTAGGGCTAGGATTTATAGGCAAATGACTAGTTTAATCCAAAATATAGAGGGGGAAATTCCAAAATTGAGGGGGGAAAATCGTTCTTGGGTTCGAACCCGAGTCCTTAGATTGTAGACCAAGTGTGGTAACCACTACGCTAAGCGACTATCGGTGCTCGGTTTGAGACTCTTTTGCATCAATTGATCACGTGACGATTTCCGCATAGCAACGCCTGTGTGGAGAGCATGCCATTCTAACAACAGAGAGAGCGTGAGAGACGCGAGCGCGAAATCTCAATACTAGAAGTTCTGCCGGTTCCTGTTATTCGTGTCAGCCCAAATTTATCAGAACTATTTAGCTTTAAATCTTAAAGTTCAGTGTTAGAGGATTTTAAGAGCCGTAAGACGATCAGAAATAGCTTTCTGAAGCCAAAACCGAACCGAACTCTGCGAGTTACTCGCAACATGATGGCGGCCTCAACAGACAACAGGTAAGAAGCTGACTTCGGGAATGTACTTTTCTTCCACGCTTTAAATCGTTTTTGTTCTAGAAAAATTATGTGATGACAGGAGATGTATCTAATACTCTACCATAGCCGAGGAGACGCTAAGAGACGCTGGTGTTGTATAAACTGGAACGCGCTACCACTGGCACTGTTGTTTGCCACAAATATGCAGTGGTGATTTTGTCACGCTACAACGATGGACTTTCCTTTCATCGCAAAAATTCCCCAGTAAAGACATGGGATTAAGGTCTCAGTGGATCACCAAAATTCGAAGTAATGAGGGGCTTTATTTCAAGATTACAGACTCTAGTGTTGCTGGAGATCTGGAAAAAAAGGGAACCTGTCACATAGGAAAACCAGCTACTCAACAACCTATATCAAGTTGTTATTCGTACTTCAGTTATCCCTGTAGCCTGTAACGCGTTCCAGTTCATACAACACCAGCGTCTCCTCGGCTGTGGTAGAGTAATAGATACATCTCCTGTCATCACATATTTTTTCTAGAACATAAAAACGATTTAAAGCGTGGAAGAAAAGTACATTCCCGAAGTCAGCTTCTTACCTGTTGTCTGTTGAGCAATGAGGCCGCCATCATGTTGCGAGTAACTCGCAGAGTCCGGTTCGGTTTCGGCTTCAGAAAGCTATTTCTGATCGTCTTACGGCTCTTAAAATCCTCTAACACTGAACTTTAAGATTTAAAGCTAAATAGTTTTGATAAATTTGGGCTGACACGAATAACAGGAACCGGCAGAACTTCTAGTATTGAGATTTCGCGCTCGCGTCTCTCACGCTCTCTCTGTTGTCAAGGAATGTTAGAATGGCTTGCCCACCACACAGGCGTTGCTATGGGGAAATCATCACGTGATCACATTGATGCAAAATGCCGATTATAATACATAACACTACCCGCAAACTGCGAGTCTCCTGTGCTCCCTCGTGTACTTCAGTAAACCCTCTGCACGTACATCCTTATAAGGAAGTCGTACGACAGATACTCTTGAAATTGGCTGACTTCCGGTTTCCCTCGCGCCGAATCCCGAATCCCGAATCCCGACGTGCGGCGTGCCTGAAAATGTGCTGCACCTGAGCGCGCACTGTTTTTTTTATATTTTATTTATATATTCGTGCTCACATATTTGTTACATTCGTAATACAAACTGAGGCAATTTCTAATTACACAGTATTAAAGGGGCTGTGTCACGGTAAGACTTTACATTCGTTTTTCCGGGCCGGAAAGAGTTATTTCGTCCGATTTTGATATGAACTGACGAACCTCTCGGCCATGTGGGATGCTTAAAATGAAAGCAAATATGCAAAAATGACTAACAAATAGTGTATATAAACAGTCTCCAGGGAAAATATTGAAAATCATTTCAATCAAGCATTGAGGGAGAGAAGTTTAACTGTTTGTATCCAATTAACAGCCACTAAACGAGTGTTTACTCGATACATGCGCAGTACCATAACATAGCCCCTTTAAAATAAGAACAAGAGATGGTGCTAACTGCTAAGGGGAGGATAGTGGCGTGTGTGAGTCAGAAAAACATATGCTCTAACGTCAAAGACACTCATTAAATTTGAAAACAAATGGAAAATAATTATTTTGTACTTCAACGCAAATCCATTGTAATCATGCTTGTTCAGTACTAGTGAATCACACACTATGTTTAGCTTTTGTTTAAGTAATATAACGAACACAGGAAAATATTTTTGTGTATAATCTGAAGAGTAAAGGAAATACTTACCAAGTAGAATTAGATAATTAAAAATGTAGCTTTGCTTGTATTTACCAACAAATCCGTAAATGATAGCTTTTAACTCAAAACAAATGGAACCTGTTGTTGAAATACCATAGTCTAAATTCCGACCAGAGGCGGTAACAGAACATTCATAGAAGATATGTTTTATATTGTGTGACGATGACGCATCACAAACATTACAATTTGGAGAGTCGGTTTTCTTCATTTTGAACAGTAGACTCCTGGTACATAATATATTGTGGATAATTTTGGCAATCCCTTTATGAAGGACGACACGAATTTTTACCAAAAATACAATAGAATACAACACAATACAATTCAATACAACAATAGAACGCAACACAATACAATAGAATAGAATACAATTTGGTAGCAATTCGTGTCGTCCTACATGAAGGGATGGCCATAATTTTATATTGAAAAACAGAGAGTTTTGTCTCTTTTGTGACCTGGAAAGGCAACAAATAAATTGAAGCTCCAGCATTCCGAGCTCCAGCATTCCGAGCTCCAGCATTCCGAGCTCCAGCATTCTTAATTCAGCTGTAGGTTTTGCAACACTTTTTAACAACAGCTGGCTATATGTCTTTCTACAAGTTATCTGTGTCGGGACTGTATTGTCTGTATTAGTAATCTTAGTAGTGTTGTTAGTTTTAATTTTTGTTTTCCACTCTTTCGGAATGGAGCTAAGTATACCATAATATTCAGTAAAATTGCATTTTACATTATATTTGTTAATAAAGGCATTATAAGAAAGAAAGGTGTGTTCATCTTTAAGAAAGTGTTTTACTTTGCTGATTCCGGCTTCTTTCCATTTTGCTTTATAGATGGGTAAACCTTTTTGTTGTATATTTTTATTGACCCAAATAATTTCTTCTAAAATAGTTGTTTTAGATTCAGTATTGTGTTCTTGTAATTCTTGCCAGGAGCTTAAAATTTGTTTATAGAATAAGGGCAGGTTATCAAGTTTCAATAGACGTACATCGTAATTACACTCAAATAAAAGTTTCCCGCCATGACTTTGTAACAAGTGAAGTGGAATTACTTTCCAGGGACCGTCATAGTTTGTTTTTAGGCGTTTTACCCAGGTAATTTTAAGAGCTTTTTCTAACAAGACGAAGTGAACCATTCTTAAGCCTCCCTGTTTTTTATCTCTTATTAATGTTGATCGCTTTATCTTAGGTGGCTTTTTACTCCATACGAAACTAAAAATAAGTTTATTTACTTCTTCAACAAAATATTTGGGGGTAGCTAAAACGCTGGAAATAAAAATAATTTTAGCAAGAGCCAGTGATTTAACAATTGTTATTTTTCCATAGATCGACAGATCTCGGGTAATTAATTTTTCATTAAAATTCTTATTCTCGGCAGCTTGGTTGTTATACGAAAAATAATCTCCTAATGCATATATAGGTTCATCTGGTATGTTGAAGTTTAAAATGTTTTCCTTTGAAGTTCTGAGTGAACCAAGCCACATTACTTCCTTCTTTGCGTTGTTTATTTTCAGTCCAGAACAGTTTTTAAATCGGTTAAGAAGATCCATAAGGTTTTGGACGGAATTGTTATCTTATAGAAAAACTGTGGTGTCATCAGCGTATTGTGATATTTTTATTTCACTGTCATCAACATGGATTCCTTTGATGTCTTTTGAATTTCTGATGGCATTACCTAATATTTCGATTGCGATAATAAACAGTATGCCAAACAATGGGCAACCTTGTCTTACGCCTCTCTCTAAAAATCAGGCGGCTCGGATCGAAACCTTGAATTGGGCAGTAACTAGTGATATGTTTTCCCGTTATCTTTTTTTTTTCTAAACCTTTCGCACTAACTTCCCTTGATTCTATACGAGTTATGTTTTTGTTTTTATCTTTGTATAATTTATCGTTTTTCCCCCGGGTCGTTACCTCAGATAATTGGGAGCTCCACTTTTAGGCTTGCCTAAATACATATGTACGGCGGTACATGGTCCGGTTTGGAACCTAATTTCAATTTTCCGGGTCAGAGTTTTTCGTAAAAATGTCGATTTCCGGGTTACAGACGATTAAGAATGATCGAACAGGGAGAAAATCCTGTTTCGTGTTAACAATAACTTGATATTTTTTCTCGTAATTTAAGATACCCGGGTCTTGTTCTGAACTCCATTGCCACACATGTACCTATACCATTTATTATACAAGGTTTATTTTGTGTGTAAACGACTATAATTATATGTGAACGGATTTGCTTATTTCCAAAGCTCAATGCATATCTACTGGGTAGTCATTTTCTAACGATACATACATTGTATGATTGGGCATTCTTCCATCTCAATAAGAGCATTTTATATCACTGTGTTATTCATGCGATGTTTGCCCTCAATATCATACAGACCGTATACATGTAGCCTAGGGAGAACGCGTTGGACTAACTTTGCTTTTGAAAAGAGCTTCTAAAGCCTGGAATAACGTATCCAGTAACTTGGTATTTGTAAGACTCGCATTACACGTACACATTGTTGTTGCTAAATATGTAAATATTTTAACTCGTAGCCTATTGTAACACTTGCCTCGCCATGCTAGCAGAGGTTTATCTTTTCTCGGCCTTTTCCCCCAGGGATTTTCTCTGTTCGGTGTGCTGTTCCTGGGGAGCCGCGAAGGCGTAACGGTAAGCACTTCGCCTCTCGCCTCTCGGGTTCGACTCCCCATCGCGGTGCCATATATGAATTGGGTTCGTTGGTATCTCGCCCTTGCACCGAGGGTTTTTCTCCAGGATCTCTGGTTTTCCTCCCTCCACAAAAACCAACACGCTAAATTCAAATTCGATCTGTGCTTTAGCTGGGTCCTGACTTTGATCAGCCCCGATGGTTGTTTCAGATGCGTTAAAAATCATAGTTTGGATCCCACGAGATCCCGCGTGCGAGGGATTCACGAAAGCCTAACAGGGGGAAATCCCAGGGAAAATGCCGAGAAAAGACGAGAAACTTCTCCTAGCAGGGAACACTTGCCTGAAAGATGAGAATATTCTCAGCAAGATCACTAAAGCCGCCCTGTCTAGCAATTTCTAGAGGAGTGAATCCATTGCAGTTCCTCTGCAAAGAAGCCTCCTTGGCCCCAGGGCAGCAGAGAAGGCACTCGGTAGTTAGCTGTTGAAGTCCAAACGCTGCAGCAAAATGGAGCAGGGTGGGGTACAGGGATGAAGATGGCTCTGAAAAACACACCATATTCCATTCATCGTGTTATTAAAGTTTGTTTATGAATGTACAATTGAGTTTATTTAACAAAAAGATGTAGTTCCTCCGTGTTATATTTGACAATTAGACTGCGAGCTCGAAGTTTCTACCGGCAGAGCGAGGGGCGCATCCCCAAGTCAACTATCAAAATCGATATAAACCAAGAGCGAGAAATCTAATTGTTTTAGCATAACCAAGCCATCGTTCTATCAACTTAGCGATCAAGAAAACTGTGAAAAAAAACTCGCCAAAAAGCATTTTTCTAAGTGAATTTTGTCTACAGCGCTCACGGTCGACTATCGATCGATAGACGGCGCCTTGTTAGCCAATCAGATGGCGAGTTTGCCAATAGACAGCGCCTGGCTAGCCAATCAGATGACGAGTTTGCCAATAGACGGCGCCTGGCTAGCCAATCAGATGGCGAGTTTGCCAATAGACGGCGCCTGGCTAGCCAATCAGATGACGAGTTTGCCAATAGACAGCGCCTGGCTAGCCAATCAGATGACGAGTTTGCCAATAGACAGCGCCTGGCTAGCCAATCAGATGACGAGTTTGCCAATAGACAGCGCCTGGCTAGCCAATCAGATGACGAGTTTGCCAATAGACAGCGCCTGGCTAACCAATCAGATGACGAGTTTGCCAATAGACAGCGCCTGGCTAGCCAATCAGATGACGAGTTTGCCAATAGACAGCGCCTGGCTAACCAATCAGATGACGAGTTTGCCAATAGACGGCGCCTGGCTAGCCAATCAGATGGCGAGTTTGCCAATAGACGGCGGCTGGGTTATGCTAAAAAGCACAATACACGCTGTGGATGCAAAGCGGAACACGAGTGCATTCGGCAGCTTAATGTTCAAAACCTCGAAAGTGCATCTATAGTTGTTTTATAATGTAAAATTCGATCTATGCGGTTCTGCTGCTCAAGCGTGAATTTATAAATCAGGCACACTGAGCAGCCAATGAAATCGCGCGTTCTTGGGATGCTCCCGTAATTTATATTATAAAAGAAAATCAAGCACGCTGAGCAGTCAATGAAATCGCGCGTTCTTAGGATGCTCCCATAATTTATATTATAAAAGAAAATTAAGCACGCTGAACAGCCAATGAAATCGCGCATTCTTAGGATGCTCCCGTAATTTTTATTATTTAACAAATGATAATAACCATCTTTCTTGTTATCAAACGACCAATCTTCATTACCATACTTATACAAGGGCATCACTCCTTTTCATAAAAGTAGACTTCACTGAACTAAGTAAAGTAGTGATTCGAATTAGTGCCTGGGGTGCTTATTTAATTTTTGAACAAGATCGAGATGGCATATTGTATCCAATATGAAATGACTTTGTTTTCACATAGATATTTCAGTGCAGACTCTAAAGCCCGGTTTACACGATAAGCATTTTGGACACGGCACTCTTGCATATTTGGTACGAGTGCCAAAAATAATCGGCACGGCAACCCTTATTTTTGTCGTGTAAATGGGAATGTTCCGGGTACGCGTGCCAGAAAATCTAGGGATGCCGAGACCCAGTGAAAAGGTAGTCTCGGCCCGCGAGGTAGGAGTACCGTGCCCAAGTTAGGAGTGCCGTGTCCAAGGTAGGAGTGCCGTGCCCAAGTTAGGAGTGCCGTGCCCAAGTTAGGAGTGCCGTGCCCAAGGTAGGAGTGCCGTGCCCAAGGTAGGAGTGCCGTGCCCTAATTAGGAGTGCCGTGCCCAAGTTAGGAGTGCCGTGCCCAAGTTAGGAGTGCCGTGTCCAAGTTAGGAGTGCCGTGCCCAAGTTAGGAGTGCCGTGTCCAAGGTAGGAGTGCCGTGCCCAAGTTAGGAGTGCCGTGTCCAAGGTAGGAGTGCCGTGCCCAAGTTAGGAGTGCCGTGCCCAAGTTAGGAGTGCCGTGCCCAAGTTAGGAGTGCCGTGCCCAAGGTAGGAGTGCCGTGCCCAAGGTAGGAGTGCCGTGCCCAAGTTAGGAGTGCCGTGCCCAAGTTAGGAGTGCCGTGTCCAAGGTAGGAGTGCCGTGCCCAAGTTAGGAGTGCCGTGCCCAAGTTAGGAGTGCCGTGCCCAAGGTAGGAGTGCCGTGCCCAAGGTAGGAGTGCCGTGCCCTAATTAGGAGTGCCGTGCCCAAGTTAGGAGTGCCGTGCCCAAGTTAGGAGTGCCGTGTCCAAGTTAGGAGTGCCGTGCCCAAGTTAGGAGTGCCGTGCCCAGGTTAGGAGTGCCGTACCCAAGTTAGGAGTGCCGTACCCAAGTTAGGAGTGCCATGCCAAGTTAGGAGTGCCCGGCGTGCTCAAGATTGGAGTGCCGTGCCCAAGTTAAGAATGCCGTGCCCAAATGATGCTTGCCGTGTACACCCAGCTTAAGAAACAGACCATTTTTTTGTCACCATAACAAAAAAAGCAATACCATCTTGTTTTAGTAACAGCTATATAGTGTATACCATAAACTATACAGCTCTTGCTTGCTTTCTGATGAGATATTGGAATGAGGGCGTTAAAGTGCCCCTACGATCAAATTTTGACATATCAATGTTTTTGCATATTCATAAAGTAGAGTTCATATATTATTACCAGTTCAAATTGTTTTTCGATACAACGACAGGAAGTCTTATTTTTTTAGCTCCGAATATTGAATATACACGTCCGCCATTACTGGAAGCCGTGCCCTTTGTTCAGCTTTAAACAAAGGTTTATTCACCGGAAATGATGTCATACACTTAACGCTCGCCTGCAGAACACAACGCCTGGAGGCATATTTCTACTAAAAACGTCTTCACGTACATAAGAAGAAAGTTATATTTATCTTTGCGAGGTTGGCTACTTTTTTATGCACGCTATTTCGCGCCACGAGGTTGTCGTGTTAAGTGTATGACATCACATCCGGTGAATAAACCTTTGTTTAAAGCTGAACAAAGGGCACGGCTTCCAGCAATGGCGGACAGGATTTTACCGGTAAACTCTCCTAAAATTTGTGGTTTAAGATGCCCATTTGGGAATATTTTTTACTATTTCGGATATTTCTAATACTGATTGACATATAGACACTGAAAAAGTGGCAAATCGAAATGGTAAATTTTCGTCGTAGTGGCACTTTAACTGAAAAAAAAAATGATAACAGGGGCGCTTCTTTGATCGCTTTGATAGAGTGCGCTAACTCGAATCATTATGGTAATAACAACCAGACTCTGACTGTTCACCTGCCTGTTCTGCATGGGATATTAGGGACCTTTAGCAACCAGGACGGCGACGGCAGTGACGACGGGACGTAGAAAAGTGCTTTCTCCCGAAATTTGGTGTTTACTATTTCCCTTGTTCGCCTTGAATTGTTTTTCACAACCAGATTTTCGAAAAATATAATGACTATAGAGTTCCGTTCACGCCGAACGAAAAATGATTTGATTTACTTTCTTACGTTCGCGTTGTCTTTAAAACGTACAATTTGGGGTTTTCACGTTGTGTTTTAGCAGAGAACGGTGAAAATGTAGGCGACTGCGTGCATTTTCACGTGCAGTTATTGTATTTTGTAATTAAGGCTATTATTTTATGCCGTCGTCCTAGACGTTGCCATCGTGGTTGCTAAAGGTCCCTATCAAAAGGAACCTACACTGAAAACTGTTTGCTCTCAAATGGAAGTTATAGCTGTCTAATCGTCTCCTGTAAATTGTACACTAGGTATCAGTTATGGACCGATTTTCTTGTCCAGAAACTCGTTCGAATTTCCCGGCGGCGCCATCTTGGATCTGATGACGTCACACGGTTGCTCCTATTGTTACACAACAAAATAACTATTGTTTGTAACGATAGCGGAACCGTGTGAAATAAAGTTTTGATTTGATTTGACAGTTATTTTAAAACCTGAGTATTTGAGAATTAAACCATTGCATTTTTCAAGAAGTGCCCTCACCTTCTTGAACACTATCATTATGCAGTCCAATCATATTCCTCTGAAAGGTAACCGCCAGTGCACTATCTAGGTTATGGATGTCGGCTGGTGAAATACCTAGAGCTAGAGACTCACACATGAATGTCACAGGGCAGCCTACATAATCCTGCAGCACGCTCGTAAAAACGGTATCCCTGTGTAGAAACTCAAATGAGCGCTGTCCAAGTCTGCGGTTGCTTTTTTGTTTGACGTTCCAAACTATCACTTCAACCTTCTCAGGTGGATAGTATGCTGTTAGAAAAAAATAGATGCACTCCTATTAACTCTGATGAATGCCATTCATGCGTTGATCTAATGAGTGGCTTTTGCATGAAATGGCCCATTTCGCGATTGATACAATGTAGTATCACGACGATCACCCTGTGTATAAACACGGTTTGTTTTGGTTTTTTTTTTAACGAAATCCGCGCGTTGCTCGAAATCGCCGCGCTCCCGTGTTTGTCTACAGGGTGACCAGTAGCGATATTACCAACCGCGAAATGCGCAAATGGTGATAATTTTGAATGGGTGTAAAGAAATTACGGACCACACTTGGGGTATCCCACTGATACATCTACCTCTGCGTCCTGCGTTTCTGACGCATTCAATTCCCCAATATTATAATTCTTGTACTGAGGTATGCTTTACATAGAATTTGGACAGATTTTCTGCTGAAATAATCACATTCAATTCTACGTTGGAACGCCAAATCAACAATATCGTTCGCTGTATCGCTCCTGTGAGAAAACAAGATAGCGGTGACTCGTTTTCATGTCGAGTAGCGCTTATATTTACGCTTTCGCTTCGCATGTACTCTGGGTGCCAGAGGTTCTACTGCCCTCAATAAGCCAAAGTTTAGATCGACGAGAAGGCTGGGAGAACCTCTGGACGCGCGAAGTATGACTCTCACTTCCATGCCAGACTAATCCCTTTTGATTGACACCTGAGAAACCTTTTTCTAGCAAATTGATTAAACCGGTTTTGTCCACGTAGGCTTAATTCCCAACGGTTAATGAAAAGCCAGCACTTTCGGACAGCTGAAATAAATTGCACTTTCCTCTCCCTAGGGCCGAAGCACTACACAGAACAGGTCAGCTGGTTTAAATGTTCTTTAATTCGGCCGTTTTCTGGAGTGTTACAGAGCTCGAGGGAACTCTAGCCTGCGTTGCGGCTCTGGAGTATCGCAGCGCAGCGAGCGGAGATTAGGGGGATTGGGGCGAGAGAAAAAAAGAGAGGGGGAGGGGGTGGGGAGAAGAGGAAGAGAGAGCTTGCCGGCAAGCCATGGTTTTTATGGTATCCACCCACTAATTAAAATGCATAAAATTAGTAAGTCATTCGATCGATTCATCCAATCATCATGCGGCGGAAGTGAAAACCATGTTTAATATCTGACAAACTCACGCGTGGAATTTCAAGGAATCTCAACTCGAGCGTAAAATTCAAAACAAAAATATACGAACTTGGAGAATGTCAGCTGAAACTCCGAAAAAACATGTGAAGACAAGGCCTAAACCCAAACCTGTAAATGTCAACGACTTTTGCAGGATATGTAATGTATATTTTAAGGTAGCGTTTGGGAATTCAAATATTTCCACGGCGAGAATCTGTTGAAGCCTTCAGAAAGAAAATACCCTGCGAGCAGAGGTTTCTCATCTCTTTGCCTTTCCGGTCGCCGAAAGAAACCTCTGCCACGAAACGACTGCTTTTCGCGTTGAGCATGCGCCATGGTATCTGGATTTCCATTGGCCGAGAAAATCGAGACGGTAAACATTGTAATTAAATTCATTGTAGATTTCAGATTGTTCATTTCCTATTGTTGGCGAAGTGGAGAAAATAAAATATATTTCCTTCTTCAAGCTTTCTTTAGGATAAATTAAGGTAGATTTATTGAACGGTATAATTGCGAGGTCTTCTGAGCAGTTTAGCAAAGTAAGAAGAAGACAAAGCCGGAGTTTGAAGCCCTTTCGTATCAATCGTCGGCAAAACAAAAACTGCGCGATGACATAAATAACGGCTGCGAAGGATACTGTGGGCTCTAGCAGAAGCAGCGAAGATCGCCAAAAAGTCATGCCCGAACGATATCAAACAGGTAAAACCGGTTTGTAACTAGTTTATCACGTGGTTTACCTCCTGAATATAAAGTGAACTGTATAAAGACGCCACCAAATCAGAAAAGAACACTGCCGACCACAATAATACCGGAAGGAAGTTCTGCCAAAAGAAGCGCCAAAAACCATCCACGCAGCGTTACGAAATCATCAAAGCAGCTCGTATTTTCGGAAGCACAAGCCTGTTCCTGGAACACACAGGTCCATGTTTCGACCGTGTGCGATTCGTCGACGACAATACAAGCAAGACGCTTGTGGAGTTCCGATGCAGAGTTCTTCAGCTGATCGCGAAATTCGCTCTCTTTACTTCTTCTGCAGAACTAAACAGCAATTTGAAGTTGCACTTCTGCAGTTCCTCGGGTTTTAGGTCTGAAAGTTCGGCAGCAGGATAACCTAATGAACTTAACTGGTTCAATTAATATTTCACAATACTATCCAAAGGAGCAATAACTAGTAAGCAATAACCAAAACGACAAGCCGGCCATCATTTTCGACGTCTTTAACACTAGTGAATGCTTGGAATATCCTACTTTTTCCAAACCCAGTTGGGATTACAGCTAGAACATCTCTTCCAGACAAAAGATCTCTAATAGCCTTGCTCCTGTTCTTTCTTTAAATTCATTGCTGAGGGAATTCACGGTGTGTTAAGGTTTCTGCTCTTATCGCATGCCACGCATGAATAAAATTTAATGATTTCTGTCAATCACGCATTTTAGCCAATAGCAATACGCGGCCTTCCGAGGCCGAGAGTTATCAAAATAACCATGGCTTGCGGCAGGCGCTCTCTTCCTCTCCTCCCCACCCCCTCCCCCCCCCCCCCCCCCCCCCTCTCTTTTTCTCTCTCGCCCCAATCCCCCTAATCTCTGCTCTATTTTGTTGGCTAAGGGCTGATGAGCTGCACATGCAATGGAAAAGGTGACGGCATACAACATGAACATGACGCGTATGCGTGCATGCGGAGATGAAACAGAATTTAAAGTTGGAAATTGAATATTTTACGCGTTACAGCAAAACTTCAGACTGATCACCGAGATAATTTGGAAAATCGCAAATTCCCATAAATGACAAATGTAGGGAAAACTGAAAACACGATTGCACGCTTCCCAGCACAGCTACATCCCTCAAATTTTGATCAGTTAATCTTTTACCTGGTATCTGAAGTTTGCAGAGAGTGAATATTTCAGAAATTCGATTTTACGGAAATTATTTGGCATCGGATTCCCATACAAACACTGTATTTCGCACTATGTTTGCACCCTTTTCAAATTGTCGGAATTAACCGCGAACTGGTCTATTGAGTCCAAGGCCCCATAAAATTTGTCGCATGAAATTTGGTTGAAGTGGGTCACAGAAAACTGTTTAGCCGGTTAAAATCATATACAAAACTAAATTTCCGATTTGATAGGCACTTTAAATAGTTTATATGCCCATCTATCAAAATCAGGTTTTCAGTTTTATTCATATGAGATCCAGTAATTTTATTTCAATCGATATATTCTATCTTGAATTCTCAAACTCATTAATAATTCACAAGTTATTCATGCAATGGAGGGACTGTATTTGGTCACATGTATAGGTCTTGAAACCCGGTCAAACCCTAGTTCGAAGCTTCGTCAGGAGTTCCAAATGCACTAGTGTTTGATCAGATTTTCCAACTCTAGTGATCAATATTTCTTGATCACCATATTCATGAACCACTAACTACTTATAAACTTATAACGAACTACAAATAAGGAGTGAAGAAGTAAAGAACGACATAGAAGAAGTGTGCCTCCACTGGAGTTCGAACCTCGACCCTTCCAACTGCTTGTACTAACTCTTCACCAAGGGCGGTGTAATCTTACGAGTTTTTTTTTTCTTGGGAGATAGGTAATAGGACATTAGGGAATAGGATATTGGGGACTGTACACAGGCTAAAATGGATAAATAAACTGTAAGCTAAGTAGACTATGTCGTCCAGGTCTTATAACGCATAACCGTAATTCATTTGGGTCTGGAAATACCCTAATGCCATATTCCCTAATACACTATTCCCTAATGTCCTATTCCCTATCTCCCAGACAACATTAATTGAAATAATAATAGATTCTCATCGTACGACCCCGCACCCAAGCGCCCCAAGGCTAGGTTTAAGATATGAGAAGAGACGAGCCCTGCGGCGAGGGAGCGGGAGTAGGGAGGTGAATACCGACCGGCGCTCAAAGCTGCGGGAGGAGGGTGGGGCGATGAATTCCAAATCCGATGGCAGTTCGACGAATTGAGAGAGGATGAGAGATTACTGAATAAGAGGGCAGCGTATTTATACTATTCTGACACCGGAGTAATCCGTGTGCATACCCACGGGCGCATGCTGTCCCTATCGATAATAGGTTCCATAATTTAGGACGCTTGCCCGCGGCGGCGCCAATGAGAATAGCTGTATACACTACTGGTACGCTAGTTGAAATCACTGCTAGCAAAAAAAGAATAATAAGCCATCTATTGAATAATTATATACAACAGTTCGGACGGTAAACTTGCTAATGATGTTTGAAAAGAAGCGTATGTACATTTTCGGTTTAGCCATTCGCATGAGAATTAATTTCAAACCCTCATTGTTCGTGTTTCATCAGGGGTCCAAATATTTCGAAAACAATAAAACCCTCGAGGCTACGCCTCTTGGATTTCATTTGTTTTCTCATTATTTGGAACCCCTGGTAAAACACTCCAATTCGTGTTTGAAATAGTACGTCAAAAGCCAGTAATATTAAACCACTTGCAATAATTCTAAAATATAGATAAATCCTTACTTGGTGCCTCTACAACCAGAGTGCTAGAACTGATCTTTTGAGCTTTCACTTGCATCACACCACGCTTGGTACCTCTGAAGTCAGCACGGAAGCTTCCCTTTGTGGGTAGTCTTTTGTTGAAAACCAGCACTATCTTCTCTTTGCTCTGCGTGTAAAAATAACAACCATTTTTAAATCATTGAAATCGTACTTACAACTGTAACTAAACCAAATAATACTTAGTTTTACCAACTTAACAACAACGTGTTGTAGAAAATCAATAAAAAAATTAAAAATATTCATAAGGGTGATCCAATTGCAGAATTCAAGTCACATGGATACCTCTGTATATCCCCTATATAGCAGGAGTGGCGCAGTGGTTAAGCGCTTCGCCTCTCACCTCCGTGGCCCAGGTTCGATCCCCGGATGCGGCGCCATATGTGAGTTGAGTTTGTTGGTACCTCAACCTTGTTCTGAGAGTTTTACTCCGGGTCCTCCGGTTTTCCTCCCTCCACAAAAACCAACACACTAAATTGCAATTCGATCTGTGGGTTAGCCGGGTCCTGGCTTTGATCAGCCCCTATGGTTGTTTCAGGTCCGGTTAGAAATTCAGAGTTCAGAGTAAATACACACGGCCGACACGGCCAATTCTAGGCATCCACCATCAGTAGGGACGATAGGAACACGAGTGACTTTAGGCAAGTACTAATTATTAACAAGGTTAATGAGGTTGTTAATAGGATGTTAATTGGATGTTATTTATTTATATTGAGATTACTCGGAATATTCCTGCACTACCATTACTAAAGAGAGGATTTTCCACTTCGCGATTTTGGTGTGAATCAACTGCTGTTCTTATCTATAGTTCTGAAATTCTTTTAAGAATATTTAGCCAGGAATCGTTATTGGTTTACCATGATTATTGGTGTAAAATCCCGTAGCGAAGTTCCGTGGTACTAACCTCACATGCAGTCAATCAGATTGTTTGATCTACTACTCAGTTGGTACACCCTTACCAAATGTAGGTACATTATATATACCTACATTATATATACCTAAATTATGCCCGAAATGTACCCGCTTAAAAATAGGTAGCATTGTGGGATATACCCCAAATATACCACCTCTAATATTTTGAAATTTTGAATGTATCTCTTCAAATTTCTAAAACAGATTGAGCATAAATTTCCCAAATATACTTCTTCAATTAAAGAAAATACTATATTGAATATAAAGACCAGAATTTCAGTTGTGGGAAATTGACTAATAAACAATATCAAGTGATTACATAAACGACCAGATTGCTAGCATTTAGCATATTATTAAGGTTCACTACTACGCAGAATAAAACATTCATCAGTGTGACGTGTGTTCTCTCAGATGTAAACTAATCGCAAACAAAATCCACAAGCTGCCTCTCAATCAGTTCCCAAGCGAAGGGGTAAATGGTGGTACACAATCTGCGAAATAACACAGTATTCTGAAACTCATGAATAATGAATGAGATCAACAGCCAATCGAGTCATCCCATCTTAGTCAGGCGGATGAATCTTGATACCCAATGAAACACCAGATCAAGATTGCTCCGCCCGGTTAGTACAAACACCGATCAAGACACTTGAATTTAACTAAGTACCAAGGATTACATCATAGGTATGGCTTTACATGACTAGAGGTGAAGGAAAAGATGGAAATAAAAACAGCCACGTAGTGTCTCTCGAACCTTCCACCTCATGAATTCGCCCGACTTCTAGTCCTCTAGGCACTTTGTTGAAATGACAAACAGAAAATAACGATGATCAACAATCGTATGCAGCATAATACCAGGAAAACAATACTTCCTAATGATTTATGAATACAGGTATTGTTTGAGAAGTCTTATCAAAAACTCGTTCTGCGTGTTTGCCCGTCGTATCAAAACACCTCGAAAGCAATAAATCTCTCGGGTTGCTTTCTCGGTATTTTGATACCACAGTCAAACACTTTTACTCATGTTTGATATATATAAATGCACTGCATCGTCTTTCTTGTCATGATCGCTCAGTTGTTAACGCTTATAATAAAGGAAGCACCGATTTCTCTCAAGTACTGTTCATGCAATGTGAGAATTACAGAAAATGTAGTTTGGAGAAACGTTTTCATGGACCTCTTTCTGATGCCGATAATCGATATCCCGTAACAATTGCTTCATTTCTATGCTGAGTGATGATTCTAGTCTCGTGAACCGTATCACTCACTCGCTAAGGTGTTAGCACGCCAAAGAGCCTGGAAAGGAGCTTGATGATTTATTCAATATTTTCATATCAATATTAAAGTTTCATCAAAAAATGTTGAATTCACGTGCCTAATGTTTTTCTTCCAGGTCCATATCGCCGGTTTTCCCTTCGTTACTGTCTGTATAGTTCTCTTCCGTTTATATATATACATACCTAGATTGCATCCCTCTAAGCCATGAAGGAGATGTTTGTGTTTAGTTACTGCCGATACTGACGTAAAAGTCTAATTACGCCACGCTGAATTAAACCAACGGTGCAATCTGAGTGAGGCTTCCCTATCTATCTATCTATCTATCTATCTTCCATTACTTGACTCCATCAGTATAAATGATGATTATTTCAAGTTTGTCAGTATAGTCATAGGAAATAAATATGTAAATAATTAATTAACTGCTTGAAAAGAAAATAGATGGTCAAGTTTCAATTTAAAGGAAGATGTAGTATTAGCTTGTATTACATCAGAGGGCAGCGTATTCCATGTTCGTATTGTTCTTGGGAAGAAAGATAATTTGTGATAGTCCGTCACTGAAGAGGTAGCTCTGTAGGAGTATTCGTTTATGTGGCGGCTTGAACGACCCATAGGCGTTAAATACTTCTTGCAATCAAATTCGACTAGGCCATTATGTATATTATCAAGCATGATTAGCCTGTTCTTGTCTCTTCTTGTCTCAAGTGACTCCCAGGTCAGTTCTTTGAGCATTTCACTGACGCTTGATATGTTATGATACCGTTTGAGGACGAAGCGCGCTGTTCATCTCTGTACCATTTCTATTTTGTTTATATTTTCTTTTGTGTATGGGTCCGAAACCGTGGAGGCATATTCCACTGTTTGGCGGACCAAGCTCTTATAGGCTCCTGTTTTTAGAGTGGGAGAATTGATTCGGAGGTTTCTTTTCAGAAAGCCAAGTGTACGGTTGGCTTTATTAGCAATGTTTGTAATGTGGCAGTTCCATCAAGATCTGGTGTGAATGTGATTCCTAGATATTTAGCAGAGTCTGTGGTCTTGAGGGCTTGTCCCTGTAAAGTATAGTTATGGACAATGGGGTTCTGTTTGCGAGTAACCCGTAGAACATGGCATTTATCAGTATTGAATTCCATAAGCCATTTGCCTTCCCACGTTTCAAGTTTGTTCAAATCGTTTTGGAGGATTACGGTATATATCATTGTGTGAGTGTATAGCAAGGTACAGGAGAATATCATCTGCAAACAGGCAAACATTTGAGTTTAGGTATCAAGTAAGTCATTTATGTAGAATAAGAATAAGCATGGGCCCAGCACTGATCGCTGTGGAACCCCAGACTTTACATGGGCAGTATGTGAGTTTTCTCCAGCCACGACAACCTGTTGGGATCGGTTTGTTAAGAAGGCTTGGATCCATCGGTTTGTCTTCTCTCTTATTCCATAGTAATCTAATTTGGAAGTGAGGCGTTGATGACCAACTTTGTCAAATGCCTTACTAAAGTCCATAATGAGGACGTCAGTTTGGCCACCTCCTTGCATGTTTTTTTGCCAAATCGTGGAACAACTCAAGCAGTTGTGTTTCACACGACCTTTTTTCTCTGAAGCCATGTTGTATAGGTGGTACAAAATGTTGTTATTATTGGCATGTCGCATGATACTACTAGCCAATACAGTTTGATGTACATGTCAGTGAAATTGGTCTGTAATTTACGGGGTGACATGTGTTGCCTCGTTTGTACACAGCGGTGACATATGCTGTTTTCCAATCCTCTGGTACTTCGCCACAATCATATGATTTCCTGAATATGGTCGTTATCGCAAGGGCCAGTGTGTTGGCCAGTTCTTTTAGGTCTGGTCCAGAGGCTTTATGGAATTTGAGCTGTTGTAGCAGCTTCAAGATTCCGGCTTCAAGACAAGAGACTTTATTTGTAACATTCACACACATAAATATACATAATTACATTATGAAAGTACATGAATAGGTTACTGGCAATCTGAAAATAGATAAGCTAATCGAGTCAGATTGCCACAATGAGTAACTTACAATGTTCGGTCAGGATAATGTCAATACACATTCACAAAACACACTCACAAAGTGAATAAGTAATTAAATAAGTAAATACATAACATAAAACTATGAAATAAACATAAAACTATGGAATAAACATATGAAATAAACATAAACATAGGCATCAGTAAGATTCAATGATATTAATTTTAAGAGTTTTTTATTTTTCTAAAATCTACGTAATGGCCAAAAAGTTATATCGCTTAAATATTTGATTTTGGAGAAACTTATAATCCAGCATGACCCCAAGTTAAACTAATCAACATGTTAAACGATAAGTAAGTAATTTCTGGTTCCGATTCAGCGAAATATCATCGGTGGCCTAAACAATATATCTTGTCTTACTGGGTTTGCCAAAAAAATGCGATTTTTCCCTGCTCAGAGGTGCCTTTTCCTCCCTATCTTTTGTAATCCCTTCACGAACTAGCGGGGGGAAAGAAACCTCTGCCCCAACGGCAGTCGCAACATTAGGGAACTAGGGACCTCACGTACCAAGGACGACGTCTGTGAAGACGGGACGTAAAAAAGAGTTTTCTCGCTAGATTTGGTGTTTATCGTTCCCTTTATTCGCCTTTTATTGCTTTTAACATCCACATTTTCGAAAAATATGATAAACATAGTTCCGTCATGCCGAACGTAAAACGGTGTGTTTACTTTCTTACGTTCGCGTTCTTTTATAACGTGAAATTTGGGTTTTTTCCAGAGAACGGTTGAAATTAGGCGACTGCGTGCATTTTCGCGTGTAGTTATTGTATTTTGTAATTAAGGCTATTGTTTGCCGTCGTGGTTGCTTAAGTTCCCTACTGTTTGATTTAACCGCCGTCTACGACCATGAACAAATACATTATAAAACTATACAATACGCATGCTTGTTTAAAAGAACTACTGATTTATATTTGAGCCCGCTATGAAACTGCGCACCCGCCGACGTCAATCATTAGTTCGTACACTAATTAGCGTCGGACTACTTTCTCCTCATTGGTTAACCCGTCCAAGCGTGGCAAGTGTTTTCGTGTCGCTTACATTCTCGACCCCAGACCCTTCTCTTATTTCTTACTGCGCATGCTCGACGAAATCGTAAGGCTCTGGGAAACTCCAGAATTTAGAGAGCCCTGATTGGTGTTTTATAAAACAATACAGATGACGACATAGCACGTGCGTGCGTAATTAATTTATTTGCATTTGAAAGGAAGAAAGCAAAATGTCGGGCGAACACAAGCGTGTCTGAAGTTGAGGTCAACTAATTTCGCCAAGTAACCGGAAAATTTCAATATTAATACCAAGAGGGCAAATTAATCCCTAATTTCAACGCGCCTACGCGCGCTTAAAATATATTTTTTCTGGATCGTAATGTACTCTCCATAATTAATGTCGTCCCCATTTGATTACCTATACTAACTATTGACAATACAGTCTTTTCCTGCCTTTCTAATAACAAACTCTAATGCCAGTTCAAACATCGAGTTGTCCGCCATTTCGTTCTGGAGTTTTGAGCATGCGCTGTGAGGACTGTAGCCAACCCTCAACCCTCAATTGCATATGTGGAGTTTCCCAGAGCCTTACGATTTCGTTGAGCATGCGCAGTAAGAAATAAGAGAAGGGTCTGGGGTCGAGAATGTGTCGCTTAGTAATGCTAACGCATGCGCAACAAACAATGTTGCGACTGAAGGCAGGTTTCTTTCTCCCCGCTAGTTCGCAAAGTGATTACAAATGAAAGGGAAGAAAAGGAACCTCTGCTAGCAGCTCTGTCTACTGTTTTATACTGTTTTTTCTTTAATTATCAAACGCCCCTAGAATGGAACTCCAGGGGGTACGAGGTTCCAGTAAATATCCATAACCCCACAGTATGACATGCACGGTATCCACAAGTTCTCCATTGGGAGGCTATGTTCAATTCTTCCTGTCGAAAGAATAATGGCAGCCAGTTCTGCTGTGTGTGCCTGACTACAAAAAGGAGAAAAGTGAAACATTCTGTAAACATAAGGAAAAAGGTAAGAAATGCACTATGTTGTTTATTGTTTTCTTGGCGCGTGCAATATTTGCAAAAAAGGTCTAACAGCTTTAATTTTGAGTTTTGTTGCAATGACTTATGACTTGAATAACAACAAGTTTGTGCTTTATACAATTCTCAATTGAATGGATTTTCTTATTGTGTGAAATCTAATTTTCAGCTTTGTTTGGAAACAGATGCATTTAATTGGTTGATACTCATACATTCTATAGAAAACCAGCAAGATAATACAGTTTCATTTGATAATTCTTCATGTTTCAATTTATTTTGATCATAACTAACTGTGGTCTGATTAGAAAGAAAATCGTATTTGGGGAAAGTTCTCAAATTTGTGATTGAATTATATTTGGATTGAAAGGTTTGGGCCGCCAGACGTCTAGGTTTCAAACATAAACAAATGCGGAAAAAGGTTCACGCTTATGCACTAGTCAAAGTAAACCCCCACCCCCTCCCCAACCTGGGACAGGATGCGACAAATGTGGGGCAAGCGATCGCTTTTGACACGGTAGAGTTCCCCAGAGGGTGGGGGAAAATCGGTTATTTGATGCCCCACTATGGAGTGTGGGGGAACTGTGGGGCCAACATGGGGAAAAATGTGGCGGGGAATTGTTCATAGAAGACTGGGCTCGAGTTTTGTGTTCACAGAAAACATGGAGGCTCTGCATGCGAAGAAGGTATGATTTCAATCGCTTAAATATCATACTTTTTTAAGAGTCATCGCTTGCGAATGGTTTTACATTCCAATAAAAGACACAACCCAGACCACTGCAAGCTAAAATGTGTGAAGTTTGTAAAACAAAAATGACTTATTTTTAGTGATTTGTCCCCTGGGGTGGGGGCATTTGCCTGCATTTACTGTCCACAATTGCTGCAATAGGTGGGGCATTTTCTGTTTTTTGCTTTCCCTGTGAGGCAAAATCCCCACAATCCCCACCCTATCCCGGGTTTGGGGGGGGGGGTGGGGGTTTACTTTGACTAGTGCATTAACGGTAACCTTGCAAATGATAGTAAAGAAAACCTGTAAGACTGTTGTAAACACAGACCGAGTTAAAGCTACGTGCAGCTTCTTGTTAAACTGACCATCCATTGGCCATAACGTTAGTCTATGATCAGACATTGAATACCGTATATACTAGTATACATGTATATAATGCCTGCATGGTTGCTTTAAATACCAGGTGCCTTTTTCCTTTTCATTGATCTTCTTTAAGACTGTTTAAAAATTATGCCAATGGTGCCTTATACAATCATGTACTCACATCATACCGGATCCTGTTTGGTATAATGGCAACAAACGGCGATTTTTCTGAAAAAAATGTAAATAATAATAATAAAGGTTTATTACACAGCCTATCCATTCTAGTGGTGGCTCTTCATCTGTGACAATGAAAATAAATACAATATAACAAAATAAATAGATATAGATAATAATAATAATAAAAATATATACTATGACACAAATATAAATATAAAATAAAATATTTACATCATTGTATAGTCACCCTTCCCCACCCTCCTACCTAACAATGACACACCCTAATTAAGGTGGCTATAATAAAATTTCAGTTCAAAAGTGCCCACCAACCCACCTAACAGCCCGATACAGGCGTGCAAGCATTTAGTGTAAACTTTTTTGTCTGTTGTTTCAAGTTTGAAATGCATAGTTTACTAATTACGCGGCGACGTTTGGCGTGTGAAGTCTGAACTTTTAACCGCAAAATGTCAAAGTTTGACAGCTCCTATCTATAGGTTTTGTCATGCAAAGCATAGCCTTTTGTCATGCAAAACAACTTGTTTCGCGCGGGAAAATAGTTTACATTACAGGAGCTGTCAAACATTTTGCGGTTAAAAGTTCAGACTTCACACGCCAAACGTCGCTGCGTAATTAGTAAACTATGCGTTTCAAACTTGAAACAACAGACAAAAAAGTTTACGCTAAACGCTTGCTTGCAAATGGTAGTAAAATGCAAACAATGAGAACAGTCTCTTGTGTTTGGTCAGTGGAAATGTCCTGTCTGAAGGAGATTGTTCCTAAGCAATGGACAATGCATGCTCAATGTAATTGAAACATGAATAATGAGGCCCTGAAAGAGTGGCCTTAACTCGGGCCGTGGAATGAGATTAGAAAACCATAGAAAATATAAGGCTCTGCTCACAGGGTAAATTGGTCTTTATATAATTAGATAATTAGCCAATCAGATTTTAGAAATTTCTTCAGTCATTAAGTACAATAATTAAACTGGCCTGTCAATTACACGTTGTTGTGATTAATATCACTGAAACGTATTTTATGGGCAATGCATATGCTTGATTAAGAACTGAGGACTCTGTCAATCATTATGCTTTGCATTGGTGTATTAGGACATCCAGGGGCCTTACTCCCATACAAAAGCTATATAGTATGTGATGCTGGATGGGATCAGATTTTTGACATTCTAGCTAGTCACTATAAGTTTGATGCAAATGCAATGTTTTGGCTTTTTTCCCTTTATTTTTGCCTGTCAATTACACGTTGTTGTGAAATATCACTGAAACGTATTTTATGGGCAATGCAATTATGCTTGATTAAGAACTGAGGACTCTGTCAATCATTATGCTTTGCATAATATTTGGTGTATTAGGACATCCAGGGGCCTTACTCCCATACAAAAGCTATATAGTATGTGATGCTGGATGGGATCAGATTTTTGACATTCTAGCTAGTCACTATAAGTTTGATGCAAATGCAATGTTTTGGCTTTTTTCCCTTTATTTTTGCCCAGGAGTTATTTGGGAAAATTATTTAAGTTATTTAAGTTTCCGGTCTGAAATGAGGTAAGGAAAATTTGAAAATATTTAGGTCTGAGAAGGGATCGAGTTTCTTTAATGTCCCAGCAGCTAGAGCACTCCCAACCCAAAATTTTTTGAAGTACCCCCCCCCCCCCTTCCCCACCTCCCCCCCGACCTAATGGTGCAATATGGTTGACAGAGTTTTTGAAAATAAATCATTTTTCAATTAACAAATTGAAGTTTAAGATTCTTATGTGTCTGTCCTTAAATATTGACAACGATTTTCATGATCATAATTAAATAACATGGTCAATTAATAGCTGTGGATCTATGAGGTGTCTGCGCTGAGTTGATCCACAGTTATTTTCGCCATGTTATGATGAAAATCGTTGTCAATATTAGGACAGACACATAAAAAATACTCCAATTTGAAGGGCTGTGTGCAAAAAGGGCGTAAGTGACTCTTGATCACATTCTAAATTCTCCCTTGGAAAACAAAGAAATTGAAGGAGAATTTAGAATGTGATCAAGAGTCACTTGTGCCCTTTTTGCACACAGCCCTTCATTTGTTTTTACACAACAATAAAATACTTTTAGCTTCAAACAATTGTGTACAAACTCTTCAGCTTCAAGTCCAAAAGCCCAAAAACGTAAACACTTCTTAAGCTTGCCCGAACTCTACAAAAATATATACATGTAAGCTACTCTAAACTGTGTGTTTCTACTGAAGAACATTACGTAAATATCCAGAATAAAAGATTTTAATCATGAACAGGAAGATTTTTTCTTTAATTTAATACCATACATGTACATTGTAAATTTCTCAGCCATCAGTCTAGAACTAGTCACAAAGTCAATCACAAATTCACCGAAAATATATTTGCTCAACTCGAGAGAAAGCTCAATTTTTTACAAATGGGATGAACTTTTCCCAGTGATGAAATACTTGTAAAATCCTCATTTCCATGATTTTTGGATCAGACATTTACACAACCTTAATTCACAAATCTCTGCAAAGCCCGCTTCAAAAGCTGGCCGTGAGTCTGATAAAATAAATGCAGATGAAAATTAGCCATTAATCATATTGCAAGAAAATTAGCGATTGTTATAAAAATGTATTTTACCAGTACAATGTATATATATGTTGTAGGTTATTTTCAAACAACCTAGGTTGTTTCTCATTTCTGGTCGTTTTTGAAACAACCTAGGTTATTTTAAAACAACCTAGGTCATTTTTATTTTAAAAAATTACCTAGGTCATTTTGACATATTTAGAGTCTTTTAAATGTTGGATATCATTACATTTGTCTGTTATTTGGTGACTTAAACCTAAACACCCAAAATTATTGATTGTAGCTCTTAAAATACCCAACGTGAGCAGCCCTTGTTGACGGTTAAGTTTTTTTTTTAATGTAGGGTTAGGTTTTGGATTAATTAGTTCACAGGACCATTGAAGAAGCAATATTATACTTGTCTGTTGTTTAATTAGTGACTTAGCTCGAAACACCCAAAATTAGCGAGCAATTGGTTACTGTTAGGGTTACTTAAATGTTGGGCTAGGGTTTGGATTAGTTCGCAGGACCATTAATTCCATTTTAATATAATAGTGTTAGGAATGAGTTTGCTTGGAGTGGGGTGTTAACTGCATGGCTTTAATAAATCTGCTTGTTATTGGCACTTGTTCCGCATGGATTTTTAAGTCTTTTCACATTCTCTGAGGAATTCTTTGATTAGAGAACAAGACAATATAATACAGCGTTTCTTTGATCCCACTTCAATTTTTTTCTAGACACAGTGGTCAGTGTTTTATTCCATTGGAAAAGCTGAGTCTAACGAGTACAAGCCAGCTACTCCAAGATCCTCTGCACTCGTTACTTAACTACCGAGATACTATTTAGCTCTTGAATCGTAAAAATCTTCTTCTAGATACAAATTGTTAGAGGTGATGTGCTTTCTTTTGTCTTTATTTTAGGTCAGTGATTACTCTAAGTCAGTTCGGCTGACACAGTTTGTTTCAAAGTACGAGTGGAGCCGTAATAAAGTCAATAAACAATGTATTTTTCTGGATTTAGCTTCCTTAATACTTCCCTTGAGTTGCTGCAGCTTTCATAAAAGAATGCAGAGTCAACGCAAACTTCATCTGGGTTACAGTTTTGTCTCGGTTTAATGTTGTCCATGCTATGTTTTCGAAAGATGTTTCAAAGTCCGATTTTGTTAGTAGTACGCATACGCACATAACGAGAGGGACTGGGTTCGACAATTAGTCACTTGGAGAATAAATGATGTGTTCAAATCAACAAGCGCTTTCGTGGCACAGTGCGATAATCCACTGGATTAATATCTACCAGGCGTTCCTCATGATTCGGCCAAGTTAAGCCTGACCGGGCAAGGTTAGTAAGTGGATGGGTGATTGTCAAGGTAAGTGGTACAGTAAGGTGTGTCAGGGGGGACAAGGAGAAAATTGAGAGGCAGTGGGAAGGAAGGGGGAGGAGGAAGTAGAGGGGAGGGATGGGTTGTCAAAAAGTATTTTGTAGGGGAGGGGTGGGTGATTTTTTTTTCTTTTTAAATTCCCCCCAAAAAAACTAAACCCCTTTTTTTTATGAAACCCAAAAAATTAAAAAATCCCTTTTTAGAATCATTGATATTTCAACCTAAGTTGTTTGAGAAATAACCTGAATTGAGAAACAACCTACAACATATACATAAATGTATGTAATATGGATTATTTACATACCATAACCTATAAATTAACTTACAATTCTATTTAACTTTAATTAAATTTAATAAATTACTATAATATACAATAAATAGATAGTCATGCATGTAGATCAGAGCTACAAATATAGCGGCATCAGCAATATACATATATTAGATATTCAGAGTTTGAAGAAACCACTCGTCTGCTTGTCAGGACAAGTGCTAAATGGCATAGGGCGAGCGCTAGAGGATGGCACTTGCTTTTTAATGGTAGGGGACTTTTTGAATCCTGAGAAAATGGTTCGGGCAAGTGAGTAAGACAATTCGGGCAAGTACAATTTTGTATCACTTAATTGCCTGGGGGGCAAGTGAGTCTTGGAAAAAAATAATTAACCCTCTTTTGTATTGGCCAGTAACAAAACGAGCAGGGGACTGGGACCGAGTTTATCAGAATTACTCTAATTCTAAAATGAAGTTCATCGCATGATAGAGCATGTTGAAATTAGCATTTGTGCCAAGTTTGACGTGATTCATGTGAATCTTGTCTGAATTATAAGCATTTGCAATTTCTTTGTCCCTCCAAAATTTTACAATGAATGCATGTATGGTTTGAAGGGACAACGTTAAAAAATAAGAGAGTTTGTATGGGACATATTGGGACATATTGACATATTTGATGCCTTCTATATAGCATCGTCAATATTGAGCCAAAGTTCACCAAACTTTCCAGACTAGCTAAGTTTGATCTGTTCTTTTGGAAAATAATGCTCACTAATTGAATTAGTTTTACTGATTCGGTTCCAGTCTCCCACTCGTTTTGTTACTGGCTCATTGAACAAAAATGCCAATTAAAAAGCTTAAAAATTGATAAAAAAATATCTGATCAAATTTTTTTAATGGAAGGTTTTAATTTAAAAAGTGTGAAGTTAATTTAAAAGATTTATAATGTACATTATGTAGTGTAGTATGTAGTTTCTGCACTGTGAAGACGACCATATGTCAGCAATGCCTGCATCAGCATCAGCACTTGCTGAAAGGGCTTCAAGAGTAGTCATTTTCTTTTCATGCAACAAGTCAATAAACCAGGCCGCAGTGCATGTATTGGCACATGATTCTTAAATCACATGTATAGTTCTTAAAATAGACATGTAAAGCCTAGTTTTCACAAGCGACATAAGCATTAATAAAAACAAGAAATATATGCACATGCAGTGCCGTATCTCTTGATTATTAATAATATAGCTGTACTTGTTCTACTCCCAGGTGTGTCTGATACATGTAAGACCAAGTGCCACTATATTGCACTGCATATATTGCTTGTACTTCCCTTATGCTTACAACTTACATTTGTACATGCATGTCGCTAGGGAAAACAAGGCTTTACAGTGCAATTTCACACTTCATATTACCTCGTGATTTCTCTTCATGATCTGTATCAATCCCTAATTCTGAGTAGTACTGCATTTCGTCCATTACAGAAATGAAAACTGTAAAAAAATAAGCAGAAAACAAAAAACAAATTTAACCATTAATTGAAGTTTATAATTAATTTTGTAATATTAATAACAGCTACATATAATTATATACCAGTACTCACTTGATGTATAATTGTATAATTTCACATTAATGGTTCAGGATTAAAAAAATATTTCAGATTTAAGTAATGCTTTGAACAGCTAAGAACTACATATGTACATGTATAGCATATTAAATTAAGACAATATTTTTTTTTAAATAAGGCTGTGGCAGTGGGCATATCCCCACATATGATTTTGCTTGAATCTGCCTGAAGTGCTGGTACATACGAGATGTCTACAATCCAAACTTACACACAGAAAATAAAGTATTGTGTTATGCTATTGGCTCGATCTTTTTACTGTGAAAACACAAATAATTACAGTGTTAGTGACTATATTATATCAAGCTCCCACTCTGAGGCCATGCAATGTAAATGGATATTATTTTCAACAGTAATATTGAACATTAGTTTGCAATAAATTGTTGTAATTTGTTATTTTCTACCTTATTATATATGTTTTTAAATGGATTTTATGTTACATTGTACCTCAGTCTATTAAATCGAATGAAACTCCCCTTGCTAATACATGTTATTGTACATACATGTACCATTCACATATCTAGATAAGAGCACTTCACCTGATACACGTACTCTGCCAATTACATGTACATTTAAGTTTCACTGGGTGTTTTTGTATGGGACACAGTACCCCTTAAGATAGCAAGAGAAGGGCCTTAATTAATGCCCCTTTACTATATAATTAGCTGCAGACCCCATTAAGAATCTGCTATCCCAGGTTGGGAGGGCAGGATCCCAGGTGGGATGGTGGGAACTGGATGAGGTAAACTGCTGCAATTTTATTAATCCCAGCGTGTGTGTACTGGAGGGATTCCAGACTTGTTTCAAAATCGCAGGTGGGATGAATTTGATCCCAGTTTTTGGCAGGGATCCCTGTTCATGGTGGGATCATGGGCAAGATCCCAGTTAAAATCCAAGTCAGGAAATTAGATGGGATCCGGCCTGGCCAATCCCATGTGGGATCCCAACCAGGACAAAGTTGGGATCCTACATGAACATGGGATGGCCAGGATATCCCACCTGCCATTTTTTTACCTGGATATATAAACAATAACAAAGAATTTGGCTAGTTTAAAGGCACCAATTAAAGTTGTTTGACAGGGCCAGCATGCAATCAGATCACAATTTTAGCTTGGCTAAACATGTATATGTTATAAAGGATCATGTTTACTGTATGCAATGTCAGCCCTGAGTCGGTCAAGGGTTGACCAACATGTCAGTCGACAGTCGGCTGTGTGTTTTCCATTCTGTTTTTTATCTGTCGGCCGATAGTGTGTATAGGTGGTACATAAGGTACGTGTCGGTCATATATGTTGGTGGTGTATCTGTGAGATGTTAATTAAGTTATATTAAACTGTACATTCTGCATATGTTTTCACTCAAATAAACTGACTCAATTGGAAATATTATATCTGTAACATTTACTCTATTGAATATAATTCAGTTTAAGTAGGTTCTCCAGTTTTCTATCCTCCTCAAAACCAACCTATAATAATAATAACAATATTTCTACAGGAAATACTCCCTCACATACATGTACTGTGATTTTCAGGGAGGTCCTGCATAACGAAAAGTAATAATGAAGACTAAATGGCTATAAAAGGTTAAGAACTAGAGCTAAAATGCTAAGTATACTAATGTTAGACAATAGTGCTATTACTTTAAAAAACTTTTAAAAACGATCAAATTCTCAGCGAGAGATCTTCGAATTGAAGTCTAATGCGTTCCAGTCTACAATTGCTTGGAACACAAAGGAGTCCTTGATATAATCTCTCTTCAGATTGCCATCTTTATGTTTGATTATCATAACCATAATCTAGCTTCCTTGAGCTTTTGATACTTTCTTTATTCAAACTTCTAAGGTCCATAATTATAACACCAGATTAACATCTAAGTCTAGCTGCAGTCTCTTCGTTCCACAAATTCGAACTAATTTTGGTAAATTCAGTCTAAGATATTACAAGGGTGTCATAATCTGGATCGAATGCACTTAGTAAAGACCTCAGAAATCTGAACTCCAAAACGTCATTCAAATCAAAACTGAAACAAAAGTTTTCTACAGAATAATATTAAGATTCAAAACAATTTCTTCTTTCTTTCCAACTTTACTAATACATATATTACGAAATTCGAAATAATGACATTTCTTGTCCTACTACTACTAGCTTGTATTAATGTTTTTAACGTATAATTAGTATGTGTTTTGCCTTGCTTTGCCTCGACTCAAAAAATGTATTTTAATCAGTCTACATTTTCTGGGATGCCTGATTCGATCTCGATTAGTCTCACACTATTTCAGGTCTCCCAGTACTCTCAATATTACATTCTACTCGTGTGTATTTGTATGACACAATCTAGGGTACAAAATAAAGCTGTTGTTGTTGTAATAGCCTTTTAGGCTGACATAAAATTTCAATTTCCTAGTTGAAGACTACATAATATCAAATGCTTTAATACCGAAGATAGCAAACAGGACGTAAAAATAATTAAACACAAATTATTCCAGGAGCCAATTCAATATACGTAGTTAATATAACAGATTTCATGCATGCACGTACAAGTTGTGTAGATCGCTGGAACAGTGCGTACCTTAATATTCTGACAGAAAACAAGTTTCTGCTGGTGTTTTAGCTCAAATCTTCGATTTAGCGCCATATATATGAAGAGGAAATACACATGCCTCGTCCCCAGTCGCTCGCAAGTTTATTTCTCCTTATCCCGTCAAATATCCCGTCAAATATCCCGTCAACTCTCGCGCGCTCGTCCAAGCTTCTCCGACCACGCGCTTCGAACCATAACGACCACAATCCCTTGCGAACCGAAAACAGTCAAAATAACACGTGCACTTGTACTGGCTTGTTTTTACTCGGGCCAGGCCTTTGGCCGGCACGAGTCATAAATCGCAAGTGTTTATTTTTCCATTCGTCGTCGCGAGTTGGCTCAACACGTGACAGGGTGAACCAATCAGATTCGATATCGCTTGGGACACTGCGGGACGCTGCGGGTTGCTTGCGCCTTAGATATCTTAGATATTTACTTCCTATTTCATAGTTTACACTAATACTGGAAGGTGGATAAAACCGTGAAAAAATACAGCCTTATAACAACAACGAAGTGCAGGTGCAACAATGGATGTGATAAATATATAAACAAACACGCAAATAAATAATCAGATAAATAATGATTGCTGAAGTAAAGTCAGCTTATAGGCGCCTAAGATATATGGAGGCGTCTTCATTGTCTTGATCGCAGGGCCAATAGCAACATTAAATAGAGGTAACGATGGAGCATTGATCACGTGCTCAGGTAATTTGTTCTATACGCGGATTGTACGAAAGAAAAATGAATAGCTAAGAGCAAGAACGTTGCACTGTAGTTGACAATAATATATATTTTACTCACATCTCGATTCTGATTGGCTGAGAACACGCAACGAATTCTCCATAGCTATAGCACTAAGTGCGCATGCGTACAACATTACTGTTAGCAGATAATTCTTAGCGCTCGATGGTAAGAAAATACGACAATTTCAAACTAGAAAGCAGGGCAATTCGTTAGTTTGAGCCATTTAAGCGCTCAGCTATGTTTCTAGTCATTCTTTTCTCCTAAACTCGTAGAATAAATGCAATTTTTAGCTCGAATATGAAAGAAAACATCTTGAATCATGCAGAAATCCTGCAATCTTAAACAAACCAATTTTATGCGGCGTTTTATTTAGCTTCGTTTACGATAGCTTTCTCTTTTGCTAAAACTTGAGCTTAAAAATGTATAATAAAACAATTATTAAATTCGTTTTTCGCATGATAGCGAAAATTATCAAGACCTCGAAGCTGATAACACAGACCTCTGTCTTGATCATTTTCGCTATCATGCCCAACCTCATCCAATAATTTGTAATTCTTCAATCACCTCGGGTGCCGTACCTGATACCCTAAAAATTGCTAAGGTAATACCGGTTTTCAGTTCAGTTCAGTTCAGATTTATTTTGCACATGTTCAAAAAGAAAAATATTACAGTTTATGAGTATTAGAAAGGGAATATGAGAAGTAAACATAAGTGAGAAAAAAATATAATAAATCAACCGTGCGCAGTGGCCAAAGTAGCATTAGGACTTTCGAGTTGACCACTGTAATGCGACGCCACTGAGTTGACCACATTCAAACCTGATGATATACCTATTTCCATCATATCTTACCTTGCTTCTCCAAAATTCTTGAAAAGGTCATGTACAAACGATTTCTTGATTATATGAATAACCACAACATTCTACATAATCATCAATATGGCTTCAGGAATAAAAGTCTACGTTTATGGCTATTCTTGAATTGATTGACAATATCTATCAATCTTTCGAAAATAATAACTTTACCCTTGGTATTTTTATTGACCTCAAAAAAGCCTTCGACGCAGTTAAAGGGATACCCGAGTGAAAAACACATTGGGGCTCAAAAGAATCTTCAACATGTTCTTTGTTCAGAAAATGTATTAAAATTTGATCAAACGTTTTTAGTATTAAGAACGCAAAGTTGGCCCCGCGAAGACATGGGCGCCGCCATCTTTGTTTGCATTTACGGAAGTGACGTCACTTCGTCCCACCAGCGTATCGCGGCTACTTGTCTTTGTATGATTTTCACACGCTCGGAATTAAAGTGGATATATTTTCATCGAGATTGCAAAGGAATTCTTACAGAAACCGGAATTATGATGAAGACGACATTATGAGAAAAGTTCAGAAGACTGGGAGGAGGAAGGAAAGCATTGGGAAGGCGAGAAATTATCAGACGAACAACAAGGTCTCGTAACTGCCATTTAATAACAGCAAAACAACATGGCTTAAAAGACTCGAGTGACTTCTGAATAAGTATAAGAACTACAATGTATGTGAGGTACAGTTAAGGCGTTTATCATCCTAAAAACACCTAATAAGTGTTTTTTGCTGATGACACTAACACTTTCTTTAACAGTAACACCCTGACAAAACTAAATATATGCTCTATCTCCGTCACTATCTCATGACTACCTCGGAGTCACACAGACCCATGATCTTCGCTGGAACACTCACTGCTCCAAAATCGCATCTAAATCTAACAAACGCTAGGTATTGTTCTCAGAACCCTGAACCAAATCTGTTAAGAAGCGAGCTTACGAAACTTTAGTTAGACCCAAACTTGAATATACTTCCGAGGCTTGGAACCCTTACACTGACTCTGACGTAAATAAGATTCACAACAAATTTTATTTCGTACTGGAATTAATAATAGTTACAGGTTTACTGGAAAAATGAAAAGCTCAATAATTAGTACTGGTAGGCTCAGAATAACTAGAAAGCTAAACTAAGCTGAGCCACCGGAACAAAGTTCAGATTGCAATTTGATATGGCGGTCAGAACGAAAACAATGTACATAATTTGTTATATAATAAATACAAGAAACAAACATAACAGGGACAAGTTCAGAAAAATGCTGCTCGCTTTGTTTGCAGCAACTATGATCGCTACACCAGTACGTCCGAACTTGTTAACACACTGGGTTGGGACACTCTCGCGGAGAGAAGACTTGCCCAACAGGCCGCAATGTCTTGGTGGGGATTGGCTGCCCTCTCAATATTGTCCCAAACCCTAGACATAATAACTTGTATTCTCTTCAGACCCCCCGAAGTTCGAGGTCTACTTTTCTCGACTTTTTAGCCCTCTGAAAAAGTAAAAGAAATTACTTTTTCGGGCTAAAAAAGCCCAAAAAAGCCCAGTCCCACCCCATGCGTGGACAAACACCACCATGCAGGGACCGGGAGAGACGGCCACATATATTTGGCCTGTGTTCAGCAAGCAAGCAGGCTGAACGACAGTCTCCTTTTTTCCTCACTCGGCAAAGCTGTTACGCTAAGCCATCCCCGCTCATAGGAAAAGTTCGCGGAACGGATCATCTGAAACCTAGTCTATTGAACTAGATCTTCAATCGATGTGGTACACATTTGAATTTTCCGCTTCTAGAAAATCAGCCAATCACGTTTCAGAACGGCGTTTTGTAAGTAAGTACGTCACTAGTACATGCGCAAAACGCAAATGCAAAGCCGTGTATTTCATCATGACCTTTGCACTACACAGCACGTTCGAGAAATCACATCATGAGGAACATGTCTGACACTGTTATGTTATCCAACTTAAAATGAAGACATATAGAGGCTGTTCTGTAATTTCCATTGAACTACAAAACTTAATAGGGCCTTCAAGTCACAAAATGAAACGCTGCTCACCGTAGGAGGTTAATAATACCTCCGTAATTTGACACTAATTTCGATAATAAAGGTCACGCGAATGTAATTTGAAACTCAATTCAAAGTGTTAAATTTAGAATAAATTTAGAATTAACGTAACGCAAGCAAGCATTGAGTCATTGACTGACACATAATAATCCTAAAATTCAAAACATATCCCAAAAACAATGAAAGTATTTTTTCATTCCTATTTCACAAAAAAAGAAAAAATTACGATATCAATCTTCCTTACAGAACCTTCCTTAGAACAACAGCCGCAGAGAAACATCCATTTCAAAATTTCCCGTCGGAAATGCGGTAGCAACAATAGCGATAGGACACGTAGAACTAAGACTCCAAGATGGCTGAATGCGGCATTTCACTGACGGCACAAGAACATCGAAAATTCATACAAAGCACGCGGGCACAATGGAGATTTCTAGTTGAAATGCATCTTTAATAACCAAACTTTGAGTTTAAAACTTATATGCGTTTGTGCCATCGTGCTAACAGGCAAATGTTATCATCACTATTCGGCCTTACTAAAATTGCTAACACAATTAACTAGACTCAAGATGGCTGAATGCGGCTGTTCACTGTCGGCACAAGAACATCGAAAATTCATGCAAAGGACGCGGGCACAATAGAGATTTCTAGTTGAAATGCATCTTTAATAACCAAACTTTGAGTTTAAAACTTATATGCGTTTGTGCCATCGTGCGAACAGGCAAATGTTATCATCGCTATTCGGCCTTACTAAAAGTGCTAACACAATTAACTAGACTCAAGATGACTGAATGCGGCTGTTCACTGTCGGCACAAGAACATCGAAAATTCATGCAAAAGACGCGGGCACAATAGAGATTTCTAGTTGAAATGCATCTTTAATAACCAAACTTTGAGTTTAAAACTTATATGCGTTTGTGCCATCGTGCGAACAGGCAAATGTTATCATCGCTATTCGGCCTTACTAAAAGTGCTAACACAATTAACTAGACTTAACTAGACAACTTGCTATATTAATGTATAAAATCCACAACAATCTTTCTCCATTATATCTGAGAAAGATTTTTAATAATACTTCTAATGTCCACTCCTACAATCTGAGAAATTCTGAAATTAACTTGCATATTCCAAGACCTAAGTCAGAAGCAGCAAAATGTGGCCTTCACTACAGGGGGTCTGTCCTCTGGAATAAAATCCCTGTGGAAGCAAGAGATCAAACTAGTCTAAATGGTTTTAAATCACGCCTATTAAATAAGACAATATTTGATAAATTACTGTAAATTAAGTTATTCTAGGAAATTTATTGTAGGAAATTTATTGTAGGACTAATAGTAGTAGGTTTTGAATGTATACATAGTAATAATTATAATGATTCTTATGTAAATTTTACTTTTTATTTCATTTAGTATTGTAATTAAGCTTAACTCACGGCTCTCTGGAAGACCATATTTGTGAAGTGACTCCGTGTTAAAATAAAGATTATGATGATGATGATGATGACTCAAGATGGCTGAATGCGGCTGTTCACTGTCGGCACAAGAACATCGAAAACTCATACAAAGCACGCGGGCACAATGGAGATTTCTAGTTGAAATGCATCTTTAATAACCAAACTTTGAGTTTAAAACTGATATGCGTTTGTGCCATCGTGCTAACAGGTAAATTATATCATCGCTATTCGGCCTTACTAGAACTGCTAACACTTTTCTAATTTAGATCAGATCTAGAACTATCTTTTTTCGTTTTTAGGCTTTTCTTTTTTCCCACGGTCGCTAATTCTTTGTAATCTATATCACTTTTTCTTTTTCGTTTTAATACTTTATTCTTTGTTGTAGCCGGTGATGGTAAAGTTTTAATCTCATCTCTCGTTTTTATTTTCTCAGTTACCTTTTGTTTAAAATCTTTTTTTTGGATAATCGTTTTTGAAGTATTCCATGGCGTTTACGTAGTCGGTAATGTCTTCATTACTCTCGCCAGAATCGTTAACCATGTCTCCATCACTGTTTTCATCTTCGTCATTAGTATCTTCGTTATCGCCATCTCCGTTATCGACTTCACCGTCATTGCCATCTTTGTTGTCGTCATCACTGTCTCCGTTATCGTCATCAGCATCTTCGTTGTCATCACCATATCCGTTGTCATCATTAGCATCTTCATCATCATCGTCTCCGTTGTCATCATTAGCATCTTCATCATCATCGTCTGCGTTGTCATCATTAGCATCTTCATCATCATCGTCTCCGTTGTCATCATTAGCATCTTCATCATCATCGTCTCCGTTGTCATCATTAGCATCTTCATCATCATCGTCTCCGTTGTCATCATTAGCATCTTCATCATCATCGTCTCCGTTGTCATCATTAGCATCTTCATCATCATCGTCTCCGTTGTTGTCATCACCATCTTCATCTTTATCATCACCGTCTCCGTTATCGTCATTAGCATCTTCAGCATCACCATCTCCGTTGTCGTCATCGCCGTCTCGGTTGTCGTCATCAACATTTTCATCTTTGTCATCACTGTCGTCATTATCGTTTTTATTGTAATCCGCATTTCTCAACCTCTCTGCTAATGCCACAACCCTTTGGTCGATCATGGGGTACAGCGACTGAATTTCTCCGTCTCCTCTCCGAAAAAAACTATCTATAAATTCCGCCGTTGTATTTTTGATGTTAGTCATTTTAGTTGTCATTTTCCTTATGCTAGCCATACATTCCTCGATAGCTGCTAGGCCTTCTTGCGTGTCGGTAGCGGTCTCTACCCGTCTCATTGTTTCTTGCCCTTTTTCCTCAATCTGCGAGATTGAACAACAGAGCAGTGAGTGGCATACATGTATTTCGCTTTCAGAGCAGATTTCATATGAGTGGGGGAAAGCAGCAAGTTCGTAGCCTTGATCGTACCGGCTGTAACTTCCCAAACCGTAACTCTGAAATTTGATTAGATCGGACATACAGAAACAAATACGCTGGGGTCATATGGGTGTGAAATCAGTAATTAAAGGCAATTTGACTTTCTTCTTTTCACTCGACGGAGACAAAAACTAATTCCATTCTGGAGAGAGCATATCAAAATTAACAAAGTTTTGAGCATATATCTTAGACACCGACAAAGTTATGACCATCCAAAGTTCGAAATTTACAGGGAAATGTATGGTGGTAGGCAAAGCCTAATATTCACAAAAACGTTGGCTTATCTTAAACAAAATTAGCAAACGTTGAGTCAACGGTACATACCAAATATCTTTTTAGCTTAAATTCTCGTGTTTTTTTAGGCTTTACTTAACATGTTATAACTCGATACATTTTGGTGATATTGAGAAACGGTTTTCGGTATTCGTCAACTCTTTCAAACCTGCTATTCTTGTTGAACTTCGTAAAAATGTTAGGTGCTGTAACGGTGAAATATGTTTAAATGATAGTTTTAAGCCTGTTTCCCCCCCGTGAATGGGGAAGCCAATATAGTTCAGTGTCAATGTACACTATACAGTATCCGTGCTGGAAGTCAGTACCGCGACTCTCATACGAAATCCGCTTGGTCTGCATTCTTTATAAAAGAGGCGGTGATTCAAGTGTGATTACCAAAAAATTTACGATGTTCTCGTTGCAAATGACAATGTTTTTTCACTTACAACAATCAGACCAATTTTGTAACACAGAATAAACTCCATGTGGGTCATTAGTGTTTCCCAGAAGGACGACAGCTCTTCCACTCTATATGCAAAATAAGAAAACAAAAAAGGTTTACCAATCGATATACCATATCGAAAGAATAAGGCAGTTACTCTGTAGACTTACAGACACGTAAATACTAAAATAGAACATACAAACCAACACTAACCAAACCCAAACATACCATTTTTTAATATTATGTCATATGCCTCGTACCCAGGCGCGATATTGGGGAGCAAAGGACCACAGGAAGGATCAGATTTGCAACGGACCAAGGGAAGGGTGAAATGATGACATTAACCCATCCCGTGCTCTCTTGCACCCCATCCCATTCCCGTGGTCGCTCTTCAAAAGAGCGCCTGGGTACGAGGCAGATGTGTCACTGTGAACTGATTTATCGATACAATTAGGACAGTGAACTACCCCATTCAGCGATCTTGAGTCTAGTTAATTGTGTTAGCAGTTTTAGTAAGGCCGAATAGCGATGATAAAATTTACCTGTTGGCACGATGGCACAAACGCATATAAGAGATGCATTTAAACTATAAATCTATCTTGTGTCCGCGTGCTTTGTATGAATAATTATTGTGTTAGCAGTTTTAGTAAGGCCGAATAGCGATGATAAAATTTGCCTGTTAGCACGATGGCACAAACGCATATATAAGTTTTAAAATCAAAGTTTTGTTTTTAAAGATGTATTTAAACCAGAAATCTCACTTGTGGCCGCGTGCTTTGTATGAGTTTTCGATGTTCTTGTGCCGTCACTGAAATGCCGCATTCAGCCATCTTGGAGTCTAGTTAATAATTATTGTGTTAGCAGTTTTAGTAAGGCCGAATAGCGATGATAAAATTTGCCTGTTGGCACGATGGCACAAACGCATATCAGTTTTAAACTCAAAGTTTCGTTATTAAAGATGCATTTCAACTAGAAATCTCTATTGTGGCCGCGTGCTTAGTATGAATTTTCGATGTTCTTGTGCCGACAGTGAACTACCCCATTCAGCGATCTTGGAGTCTAGTTAATTGTGTTAGCAGTTTTAGTAAGGCCGAATAGCGATGATAAAATTTGCCTGTTAGCACGATGGCACAAACGCATATCAGTTTTAAACTCAAAGTTTGGTTATGAAAGAGGCATTTCAACTAGAAATCTCTGTTGTGCCCGCGTGCTTTGTATGAATTTTCGATGTTCTTGTGCCGACAGTGAACTGCCGCATTCAGCCATCTTGAGTCTAGTTAATTGTGTTAGCAGTTTTAGTAAGGCCGAATAGCGATGATAACATTCAGTGCCTGTTAGCACGATGGCACAAACGCATATCAGTTTTAAACTCAAAGTTTGGTTATGAAAGATGCATTTCAACTAGAAATCTCTGTTGTGCCCTCGTGTTTTGTATGAGTGTTCGATGTTCTTGTGCCGTCAGTGAAATGCCGCATTCAGCCATCTTGGAGTCTAGTTAATAATTATTGTGTTAGCAGTTTTAATAAGGCCGAATAGCGATGATAAAATTTGCCTGTTAGCACGATGGCACAAACGCATATCAGTTTTAAACTCAAAGTTTGGTTATTAAAGATGCATTTCTACTAGAAATCTCTCTTGTGGCCGCGTGCTTTTTATGGAACGGACCCGTACACATGGTAAACGAAGTGGAAAGCATAAGCGACAATCGGAACGTGACATTAACGCGATCCCGTGATGTTTCTGCTCAATGTACGTTTGACATTTGTAACCTCGTTATCCAATTTAGACAATTTAGATCAAAGCGCAACCAATTTAGAGCGATTTAGAGCAAAGGACTTTTGCCGACAGAAATCAACAAAAACCAATTTAGAGCAAAGGGGGCCGCCAAACAGGCTCTGCCATTGGCTGGCTCTGTAGAAACGGAGGTGTTAATCCCTCTTGAAAAAACAATTTAGAACAAAGAGAAATGGACCCCCTCCCTTTGTCTTAGAGAAATAACCCCCTAATACTGCTTTATTATATAATTCTGCCAAGAACACACGAAATATGATATATATATATGAAATATGAAATATGAGACCGTATTTCGGTAGTTACTTTAAAATGGCTTCCGGTCACCATATATGGTAAACCATTTACGGTTAGGTGTGTCCGCACGAACTGCGTGCGCCCTCTTAATTAACTATCATAAATTACACTCAATCAGTACATGGTGATGATCTAGAGCAATTTGAGCTCTTGAACAATAAACAGTGTTTAGTGTCATATGAAAATCGAATAAATGTACAACTTATACCAGTTTAAACCAATAAACTGGTTACTTCTATATAAGTAACAGTAATACTGCGTTGACTTATTGTATCGTGAAAATAGAGTAACACTTGGCAAATTTAAATAAACTCAGTAAACGCTGCCTTGCAATAATAACAGTATTATCTAGTGTATTAATGCATAAAACTGCTATAAAAATCATCTAGTAACTGAAACCATCAATTCGTTTCTAACTAGAGCCATATACGGATTTATGTAGACTGCGAACAGTCCCTCCTTTTCCCTCCATTGATAGTAATTTGCGAGCGAAGAGAAAATATGGCAGGCGTTCGAGCGGAGCGAGAGGAAGAATGGGAATGAGAACGAGGAGAAGAAAAGGAGGGACTGCAGACATCACACAGAGGAAATAATTACGCGTTGCTGGAACAACGCAAAATTCCCATTGGCTAACGAGTTTGCAGCGTGTCAACACCTATCAATCACAAACTAGCAGGAGTGGAACTTGAGAGTATCAATCAACATGGCGAGCTCGGTGGCCGTCGAAGCGTGTTTGAAAAGTTCAAACTCATGGCGCCACAAGTTGAATACTTTGTAACTACTTACTGGAGGGCGACAGCGAGCGTCGAAGTAAAAAAACAACGTATCTCATAAACAGCTTGGAGAAAGTCTAGGCGTCTTTGAGTTTTGAAACATATGGTTGTTTACTACCTAACTTCAACTTCCGTTTAATTTCGGCCTCGTCAAATTCAGTTCGTCTTTCGGCCACTAAACAACCATGATTAACTTCTATAACCCCTGTGTTCTCCAGTCGTTATTACGGCGTGTCTAAAACGCAGGTAGCGGGTAGCGGGTAACGGGTAGCGGGTTACGGATAGATGAAGGTTTATTTGAAATTATATAAGTACAAAAATATTATCTGGCACCCGTTTTTCCAGCATTCGTTATATATATATATCTTAGCTTTCTTACTGTGCCGCCATGAAACTATACAATCTTGGACAATGATTTTGGACTCTGGTCGCTTTAATAGACTGTCCATTCATTTAACTCCCACTCCGGCCCCCCTTTGAACACCTTCAATCTGAAAATTGTTTCACTGGTTTGGGAAGCTGCAGCTGTGTTAACTTTGCGTCAGGTATTAATTTTTATTTTCATATAATAGTAATTTGTGTTGACTGTCCCAACATTTTTTATCCATGATTGTAACTCCTTCAGAGCCGTTCTTAGCCTGGGTCGTCGCGTAACGCTAGCCGCCCCACTAACAGCTGCTTACCTCAGCCACACATCCATTTCCGATCATGGTTATCACTGGTCAGGATAACGGTGTATATCAAAGCGAGTATTTTTCTTCTTTTTTTAAAATAACAACGGACAATTTTTGTATTGTTCTAAAACAAATAAATTTAACCTAGCCGTTACCCGCTACCCGCTACCCGTTACCCACTACCCGCTACCCGCTACCCGTTACCCGTTACCTGCTACCTGCGTTTTAGACACGCCGGTCGTTATTACGATTCCAAATGAGCTCATTTGATTATCCCACTTAGTCATACTATGCCTTTATTGCTTTTATGAAATCTCAAAATTAACACAAGCACCTTTTACCGGTTGATTCTGAAGATAGATGTTTCATTCATAATTATTGGTAAATTCTAAGCGGCCTGTATTCATGTTTGTTACACGCTGTTTCTTGTTCACGGCATGAAACACCACTGTGTCTAGCTTTGGTGTAGGTCACAAGTAACTCTCAATCGCAATCTAAACCAAAACACAATGTAATTTTAATTTCAAATTGTATCCGGGCTTAATTCATAATGTATCGACTTTATAGATGGCCGTATATTTGTCATTTTTAGATACATATCATGTTATACGCCATACTATACTCCAGGCGAGTAAATTCTCGCACTTTTCCTTGCGGCCGAAACTTGTGGTGATGAAAACATACGCTGAGTTGACTTCGATTTGTGGGGCACATTTGTTTTTGCCAAGCCAGCATCTAGATACGCTTTTAGATCTGCTGCTCTCCTAGTCTTTGTTGCGCACTTTGCACAAACACGGGAGGATGAACCAATCGTTTTCTCGAGCTGAGAATAACCCAGGTTCTACAAAATTTCTGCAAGTGAAAGCTTCAACACGCCAGCTTTGCCAGGAATTGAAAATAGATTTTCCGTGGAGACCCGGTTTTCCCAAAAATTACCGTAATAGTTTTTAAAAGAGCAACTGCAAACACGGCAGAAATCGTTATACGAATATAAGATTGGCTTGGTTTTCTGCCTCTTTACCGGAGTCGTCGACAACATTGGGCTTTCCTGAGTTTGCATTTGGCGGTATATTTTGGGACTCAAGTGGAGCAACGTCCGATGCTTACATCGGATTTCACGGAAAGGGGCGGAGCTGAGAATGACGACTTGATGAAAAGGGACAATGACAACTCGATGAAAGCACGTTATCGTAAAAATAAAAGGGGGCGGTAGTCATTTCCTCTGTGTGATGTCTGCAGTCCCTCCTTTTCTTCTCCTCTTTCTCGTCCCCATTCTTCCTCTCGCTAAGGTCTCGATAAAGGTTCGATGTGTCATTTCGGGAAAAAACACTCTTGCAGCGTCACAATTAAAGCCACATAGCCGTACTATATACCGTTTTAAAGAGGTCTTGAATTGAAGAAAGTATATATTTATTCCGTTTTGAACAAAAAATAAAAGCGTAGATGTTGTATATTTTTCAACGCGAAATGACTCCGTCCGCCAGAAGGAGTTCTGCCCTTCAGGCTCAAATACTGTGTCGGGCATCTTTGATATGTTGCGTATTACATGCAGATTTTATCCCACTTCAAAATCGAAAAAGTAGTTCTTCATGCCATTTTGATACAAACCAGGTCATAAAACCCGAACGAAAAAGAATTTCAAAATTCCCCGACACTCTATTTGAGAAACGGCTGTTTTCTACAACTTGTAATTTTTTTAGGAAAATTGGACAAACGCGAAAAGGTTGAACTTCAACAAACTAAGTTCTGTTTTAGGCCGAAAAGAAGAGCCGAGAAACACGGTGACTAAGACGTCCCGCCTCCAAGGGTTAATATCATTAACATTAGCCAATCAGAGCGATTCACGTTGTGTTCAGCCTCGGCCGACTTAATCAGTACAAAGTTCAGACGAGCTGCAGAACAGAGAAAGTAATACCATGATCGCATCGGTTTTCATTGTTCTCCCGAGGAAATTGTATCCACTAAATTTCCCGGCTCGTTACAAATGCAAGGGAATTTAGAAGTATGCATTGTCTTCGAGAACAATGCATACTTCTAATTTTCTCTTGGATCGTAATGAGGGAAAATTAGAAGACAATGCATGCTGCACACGAGAGGTTCAAAGGCCTCAACTGGGCACTGCGCTCCAGTAACTATGGGCCATACAAAGCCCTACCGTTAGTCCCTAAGGCATCCTTCCTCCATGTGGGACTCTCAAAACCCTGACCTGTGTTCATCATAACCTTCAACGTAAACCATGTGGGATCAGCTATTTCAACTGATCTGCACAAATCGGTCACCCATCCAAGTACTAAAAACCTCCAGGAATTATAAACATTTGCACTCCACGACGTATGTTTCTGGGTATTTTTGGGGACCCTTTTCTCCATTGCTTTGGCGACATTTTGAAATAGCGCTTCATGAAGTATATACCGCTGTTTCAAATAAAACCAAACAGACTCTAAATTGAATATTGATGAACTTCAATAACATGCATTCTCGACCAAGTTGTCCCTCAGAGGCCTCGTTGTTTGTTTAAAAAAACAAAAGACCAAAACGCGAAGTAATTGTGATATTTATTATTTCTTGACCGGCTCGCAAACTGAAATCAAATTTAAAAGTTAAAACTTCCCTTCCTCGGAGATTATAGTATTACAAACTAATACCACGGCATTTCGGTGTATAGTTCATTAAATTGAGGCATGCATGGAGGCAAAATGGCTTCGGATATGCATGGGAATCCCAGCAATACGTGACACTGAATTTGACTGAATTAAAACAATTTTATAAATATTTAAAACAAAGAATAGAGGATATTGAACTACAAGAATGGTGAAGACGAGTCTCGATCCGTAAAAAACAATTAAGGTCATTCCGTCAATTTAAAACCGAGTACAAACTTGAAAGTTATTTGTTGAAAGTCGAAAATATAGAACATAGAAGAATAACATTATTAGCGACCATATTGAACGCGGCCGCTATAGTAAATCATATAATAGTCCTGAAGAAAGAAAGTGCCCCCGTTGTCAACGTATGGAGGATGGAATATATTTTCTAATTGATTGTGACATTTACACAACAAAAAAAAACTGATCGCAACTAGGATATATATATCTTTAATTGCACAATATATTTATGAATGTTTTGAAATAAGGAAACGTTTAAAATAACATCTATTGTATTACTTATTACCTAGTATTAATATTTATTTATCCCTTAGTATCTTATTAGAGCTATTACGCCTATGTTCATCTGTATATGGCTCTATAATAAAAGTTGTTTTGTCTTGTCATGCGAACATAACTAACTCAAGAGAAACCACGTGTTTTTGCCACAATTTTAGAACACCTTTCAGCGATAGAAATGTCGAATAAAGGGGAAACAGTCAGATATTAGCAAACATTACACACGTATGGTACTAGGAAAAACGCACATCATTATGCAAATTAGGATGCCACAGGGACCGCGGAGGGGGTGGGGTAGGTCGGGCTATAGCCCTACCACTTCTTTCGGGAAATGTGACAAAAACAAACTTCTAAATTAAAGCCTCTTGTCGTTGAGTGTGTGTGCCGGTTAAAATAAAGCAAATATACCGCAGCTAAATATATTTAAGTAATTATTAGCACATTGTTTCTCGAAAATGGGCAAACTTAAACGCTTTATAATTCTTACAGGCATTCCTTTTTGCAAATACTGCGGGGGACTGGTTATGAGATACTGGAAACTATTCGCTTCCCATGTGCTCGTCTTGAACTTACAGACCGGCAATTGAATTGTGACACATGTCTGAGTGTTTTCGATTTCGTGCTTCAAAACAATCTAAAATGTCACGACATATAACAGTTTTTTTTTTCAAAGTATACCGTGTAAATCCTTTTGATAATTGAATATTTTATAGAAGCAATAAGTCGAGCCAAATCAGATTGTTAAATTAACTAGAAAAGTGATTATTTTTATTTTTATCGAGTTCTTCAAACAATCGCGAGAAAGATTTAGCGAGAAATTCCACTGGAAAACGATGAAAATGGCATTTCCGAGACTCTAGATTTCAAAATTTCCTGGCGGGGGGGGGGGCATGCCCCCAAATCCCCTAGCACCTGTTGCACTGTATGGTTGTTTTAGCCCTACCAATTTTCAGGGTGCTCCGGGGTCCCTGTACCATGGTAACACTCTAGGTCCCAGGCTCATTCCGTGAGGAAAATAAATTTCCTAATTTATCCTTTGTCAAACACATTATTTCTACTGTGGGCATATCAGAAGGTTTGGAACAGCGTAAGAATTGTATGCCAGTGGCTTAAAGTGAATTATTTTGTGTAACAGTCATAAAAACTACAATTTTACGTTCAAGGTGAAAGGAGCCTGGGACCTAGAGTGTTACCATAGTAACATCTTAGTTTGTATAATGATGTGCGTTTTCCCTAGTACCATACGCGTGCATTTAAGTTACGAAAACAGCAGATAAAGTTAAAAATTAGTCTGTACAAGGAATGAGCACACTGCAGTTTTGAGAATGAAGGAATGAAAGTTTATTAATTAGACCATATTTATGTAACCCCTGCAGTATTTTATATAATTGAGAGTTTACTATTCTCAGTAATTAACTCTCATGTAGATCACGCCACGTTATTCACCCGCGTTGCATTGAGCCACTTCTTCTTCAGCGGCAGATTTAGAGTTTGGATCCTGGAGTCTAAACCCGGGGGGTACTCTACCCAAAGTTGGGTAGGGGTGTGCCGTTGGGGCTCTGAAACCCTTACCCTGTTTAAGACAAAAAAACTCAAATTTCCGTACCCTGTTAAAGACAAAGTGTTAAAATGTTCCCTCTATAAGATAAATAACAAATTATCTATACTTGGATGTCAGTGTTTATTGTGATCTTGTATAATGAGTGTCATAACTAAATAAGTCTTCAGCAAGCACTAGACTAAATAACGGCACTAGATAAATACCATACCCTGTTCAAGATCTGTCGATGTGAAAATGGATACCCGGCGGTCTAAGATCAGAAACTCGAAAAACCATACCCTGTCCAGCGGATCATCCCCGTATAGTCCATATATGAGAGTACCCCCCCCCCCCCCCCTCCCCCGGTAGGCTAAACCAATTCATACCACCCTTCAAAATATTGCATTTAGATGCTCATTTATGCAAACAGGAAATAAGAGAATGGTTGGCATGCAAGCCGTCAAAGTCATTACGTACAAAAGCCTATATATCAATTACGGGTGACTTGACTTCCGGTGTAGCTCGCATTACTCAATCGAAAATACACGGTTTTGGGAGCTATTGCCTTCTTTAGCGAATAAAACAATTCATAACTTGTTCTTACCCTCGAATCTAAGTTAAGTAACATCTAACCTGCGGCTGGAAACAGTTTGTAATGAATGTTAAGATTTCGACATGGGAAAATTGCATTTTCTTACGACCTTGGAGTGAATTTTTACAAGGAGTTACTGGTTTAGGAACCACCAAGCAATTTGTGAAATTTGCAGCCGAATTTGGTCGTCCATAACTCCAACACAATTTCAACAAACCCGGGAAATCTTATCCCGCATGGGAGGAAGTTACTCATCTCGCAATGCATCACGGAACCAGTGAATTAATTCAGGTAGCCTGAAAAAAAATCACACACGGTGTGAATTAATTCAGGTAGCCTGAAAAAAATCACACACGGTGTGAATTAATTCAGGTAGCCTGAAAAAAATCACATACGGTGTGAATTAATTAAGGTAGCCTGAAAAAAATCACATACGGTGTGAATTAATTCAGGTAGCCTGAAAAAAATTGAATACACAGTCTGAATTTAATGGGGTAAACTAAAGTAATCTGGCACACCATAAACATAAATTAACTCGTCTGTCATTGAAAAAATGAGACAATTTTGACCAGAACGGACCCTCATAGGCGCAGGCAAGGTTGAATTGATCCAGATAAGGTGGGGATGAAACTCTACGAGACTGCATGGAAGGTGTATCTGCGAGGTGTGGCGATCGTCGATGTATAAAGAACACGGGATGCCAATGGACCGCAAATAGTAGGAAGCTAATAGGCCAGTGGTATGATAAACAACCACCGAGAGTTTCCACCCAAACGGAATGGTATTACTTGTGAAGAACCAGCCATTCCACTCAAACCCAAGAACGTTTTGCTAGAATGTTAGAGGAGGACATTGGTCGAAACCGGATTTATCATCGCAGACAGTTTGGAAAGAGTCTCGCTCTACGTAAAGGGATAAATCACGCAGGTGGTTAAGAGAGAACGGCCAGAAGTTCAAGAAATGATTGTCGTTACAGTGAGGGGCATGACAAGGTGCGGAGGTTCGACTTCATCTACCTTACCCCACACTGAGATAGCACCAGAGACGAGGCGTCGAAGAATGGTGTCCAAACGGAGCGCAGGAACTATAATTGTAGAATACACGCCGAGGTGCCTTATACAGAGGAGTTAAAATGCTCACCCCGCAAGTTTCCGTTGAAATGCCTAAAATAGTGCTGTATCTAGACTTTATTAACTAACCAATCGAATACAATTAAATACAAAATCCAATCTATAAGACGCAATGGTTATAACCACGTCAAGCAAAAATATGTTGGATCAAATAAACCCTAAATATACGGAAATCTAAGAGACAAACAAGTAGTAAATACTAAAGACGAACTAAACGTTAACCACAACGTAACTGACTCCATGCTAGGAAAAACTGAAAATTGTGAACAATGACATAACAGACAGTCAACGGGTAAGGAATAGCAGACATGGAAGTAGACCTAAAGGGATGGGTAAAACACTCCACAAATCCGAATTTATGCCAGTTTAAGCACATATAAGCTAAGTAACGTATTCCTGGCTATGAAAGCCGCAACCGTGCACAATATCTGGAGCCGACCTATGGAGTTAGGAAAGCACTGCGCAAATCCGACTTTGTGAAGCGAAGCACGTATATAAACCAACATATTCGTGGCTATAAAGCCCGAAAACGTGCACAAACTTGGGAGCCGACCTAAGGGGATGGGAAAGCACACCACAAATCCGAATTTTAGAGGCATGCGTTAATTTCTCCACTTCGGTTTCTAAAAATCCTAAACCGGCATTTTGCGCGCTTTCACTAAATACCAAACTTTTGGGTGGAAATCGCATGTTTATTTCTGAAATACAGGAACGATAGATTTACTTAGCGCTCTCAAATTTACATTGTTAGTTTGGGATATTTATAGATCTTAACTGCATGCTATCGTAAACAAACTTTGCTGTTAAATGAGCTACTTCCATAGGCGAATTTATGATTAGTTTAAATAATTGATGATCGGACTTATGACTTGTGATTAATTTCTTTGCGTTAAAATTTTCAGTGCAATTCTGTGTTTTATCACTTTTACTTGCTCTAGGTAATTTTCAAGCTCGTTAGTTCCTTTTGAAGCGCCTAAAGATTCTGAATTTATTTTTTGAAAGGGTTTTTTTCTATCATCATTAAATAAGTTACTTTCCCATTTCTGCAATTCAGTCTTGTAGTCGTCTTCTTATTTGGTTTGAAAAACGTCGATTGTTTGATTCATTTAGAATTTCATTTTGCTGTAACCATGTAAAACCAAAGCCTAAACTGTGGATTTTAGCTATTGATTTTTTCGGTCCAAAAAATTGGGTTGAGAGTCATCTCACGCTGGTCTAAGTAAACAATCTTTGAAATATATGATTAGTTGTCTTTGTTTACCAGCACCATCCAGTATTTGATACTTCTGTTAGTTGAATATAGTCGTAAGGGTTTAATATATAATTTTAAGGGTTTGTATGAGATTTTTAACGAGTATTTGGTTGTATCCGTTAGGCTAGAAATACTGAAATAAAATCAATAAAAACTTAGCTGGTCTTTATCTGTTTTTGATTGGGCTATGTATGCAATTTCAGCGAATTCTGTTGACATTTTACCCCTCAACGAGACAGAGCCCAATGAAGAACAGATAAAGACTTCAGGTAAGTTTTCGTTGATTTTATTTCAGTATTTCTGGCCTAACGGATACAACCAAATACTCGTTAAAAATATCATACAAACCCTTATAATTTGAAACTCAAGCAGACCTTGGGTTTCCTGAGATTTGACAATGGTCAGAAATATTCGGTAGAATTGAATACTGTGGAAAATGCTCTTGTGGCAAATAACATAATCAACCATACTACTTCCATTGTATAGGTCACCAATTGTGCGCCCGTTGAGAGTCTTGAGAATTCTAAGACTGTTTCCGCTGCAAATTTCAATAAGCGTCCTACTCTTATTATCTTCCGAATATCTTTTTTATAGGAATGTTAAAGTCATGATCTTCGGGTATTTGTCATCGCGGTCTAATAGAATGCATCCATTCATTCAAGATACCAGGAGCCCATTAATGGGCTCCTGAAGATACCCATTCTAGCGTTTAAATCTCCCTGTAAAATTACAACCCCGCCCCCTGGCAGAAAAACCCGATATATCATCTTCGAGATCGGACATATAGTCTTCATTCTTCGTTTGCTCATACCGGTAGCTACTAGGACTAATAAATGTCCTTTTCCATGTTAAAGAAACTCCGTTTTAGTTTACACCATAAAATATTGTTATTATCGTTATATTGTTACATCGCCCCATGTAAGAGAATCCACCAAGGTCCGGGATTCCGGATCCCAGCCTGTGGATTTCAGATTCCAGCGATCTTGTACAAGCTATGTTTTACCAGTTTTATCATTACTCGGGCTGCCTGTGGCAGCACCGAGTCTTAAAATGCAAGTCTTTTTTTTTTTTTTTTTTGTTGGGTGTCGCAAAATTTCTGCGCATGCGTTAAAGGTCAAATTCACACCAATCAGATTGCACTGTGCTGATCACGCAACAATCGCCAGGTTAATTTATTTACATAATTTAATACAGTAAAGCAAGATGGCGGAGGACCCGCGAGGAACTTTCTCTCCAATTTGGAGTCTCATCTCTCAAATGTAAGCCAGTTTAATGTTTTATTTAACTTCACTCGTGCGAAAGCCTTCCAACAGGCTCAGGATATTTCAACTGGCGCTATTGTCGGAGCCGAAGGACCGCGTTTTTTACCCAGATGGCCAGTGATTTTATTATACGACACGTACGACGACCTGAAGCCAGTGTAGGGGCCAGGATCCGGAAAGCTAAAATTCGAAGAAATACATATTGGAATCTATAAGCCATCGGCTCGCTGTGCTGCATTTAAAACATCCGAGGAGAACATCTTATTTTGGGTGAAGGCACTTCAAGACCAATATTATGAGTCTCTTAAAAACTGTCAGAGATTTAAATTTACCGTAAGTTGGATCAGAGAGTATTGAGATCAAGTTATTTCGTTCCAGCGAGGATATTGACCTAGCGGAAACGGTACAAGCTGTCGAAGGATTTTACTTATAATCATCCACGTCTACTTAACAACAGGAATAGTTATGTGCCAAGGCATGGGCAAAGATAGAGTTTCCCAGATTACAGACTTAATGAACGAAGAAACAGAGGTCACGCGCGACATGCTTGATAACATGAACATGTTCAACACTTTATGTTATACTAAGAAAACAAAACAAATTACAGAGCCTGCAAGTTCACAAGTCAATGAAAAACCCCAAGAGCCTGTAGTTTTGGATCAACATATCCTTGAAACTCCAAAAGCAACATACACATGAGTCAAATTCAAACCGGAAGAGACGGAATTCTTTAGATTCTTCACGAGGATAAAAATATTTGTTAGCCCGCAATAAGAACTCTCTACATGTAGTTCAGATGAATTATCATCTCAAGGAACGCCGCCAACAAGCCAAACGACGCCGACTTGGAATAAAGCTGTCAGAGCAAAACTGCCGAGATTAGAAGTTAAAAAATTCGCAGGAAAGGTTCAAGAGTGGCAGGAATTTTGGGACTTTTTCGAAAGTTCGATTCATGGAAACGAGAGTCTATCAGACGTGGCGCTCACAGGCGCAAATTACCAAGCGGCGGTTGAACTGCTAAAGCGAAGATACGGGAAAAAGGCAGCAATCCAAAGGGCCCATGTTAACGATCTCTTGAATGTGCAGCCCGTTTTCAGTGAAAGGGATACTACTCGCCTCAGAGCATTATACGACAGCGTTGAGACGAACTATAGGGGATTGAAAGCGTTAGACGTAAAGGAAGACAGTTATGCTAGTATCGTAGTGCCGTCAATCGTTGAGAAGCTTCCTTCGTCTCTGCGCTTAACGATGACTAGAGGGGAAGACTATCTGGAATGGTCCATGCAGGACATGTTAAAGGCTTTGCTGGGAGAAGTGGAATTGCGCGAGGAGCATAATGTAATCCCTACTGCGCGAGGAACTGTTTTTGAATCGAAGTCCAACAACAGCGGTTGGAAGAAAAGGACCGGAAATGGCCCGTCAACAACGAGTGCATTGTTTACTGGACAGGAACACGACAAGAGATGCGCGTTTTGCATGGGAAATCACCCACACGAGGATTGTGACAGGATCAGGAGCGTGAAAGAAAGAAAGGAACTGATTCGTAAATACGGTAGATGTTTTAAGTGTGTAAAGAAAGGCCACCGAGCCCGTGATTGTCAGGTTGGTGTTAAATGTACGAAATGTAAGGGGGAGGGGCACCATAGTTCATCATGTGAAGCGCGAAGTGATGAGGGTATTCAGCAAGTAGATAATTCTGCTTCAAGTGCAAGTAACCTGCATGTAGGAACAGGGAATAGAGTAGCTCTGCAAACAGCACTAGCCTCAGTTAAGGGAAATGACAGGGAAGGGATGATTAGAGTGTTATTTGACTCTGGGAGTCATAGGTCATTTGTAACTGCAAAGTCTGTAGAGTCGCTAGGGCTGGGAGTAATTAGAAGGGAATGGCTTTGTATTAGCACCTTTGGGCAAGGGTCCAAAGAATCTGGTTTAAGGGATGTAGCCAAGGTTAATATAATGCCCCTAGGGAATGGAAGAACCACACAGGTAGAGGCGTATGTAGTTCCAGAAATATCTAGCATACACAATGAGCACATAGAACTGGTCAAGAAGGACTACCCATATTTAAGGGGACTCTGGTTTTCGGATGTGTGTAAGGGTAGTGAGGATTTATAGATAGATCTACTGATAGGAGATGATTTTTTGTGGCAATTTCAGACAGGTAATACAATTCGTGGTAAGCCGAATGAACCTGTAGCAGTAGAGACAGTATTAGGATGGGTGTTATCAGGCCCCATGAAATGTGGAATTGAGTCTGGCCATGGTAGAGAAACAATAGCTCAGGCAAACCTTGTAATACAGAATAGTGCCACACTAGATAGGATAGAGAGTAGTGTGAGGAAGTTGTGGGACCTAGAAACCTTAGGGATCAGGGAGGTTGATGAAGGGCAGGAAGAGTTTTCAGATAACATTTCTTTTAATGGTACTCGTTATTCAGTGAAGCTTCCATGGAAGGCAGGACATGAGGTGCTGCCCACTAATTATTCAAACAGTGTGTCAAGATTAAGGGGCACATTGAAGAGACTCAGTAAGGAGCCAGATATTTTAGAAGAATATGAGTCTATCATTAAGAGTCAGTTAGAGGCAGGCATTATTGAGACAGTGACTGAGTTAGAGTACAGTAATAAGGTGCATTACCTTCCTCACCAAGTGGTCGTACGTAGAGGTGCTGAGACGACCAAGGTGAGAGTCGTATATGATGCTTCCTCAAAAGAAAGTAAGAATGGTGTGTCTCTCAATGACTGTTTACATGTTGGGCCATCACTTAATCCACTTCTATTTGACATCTTGGTGAGATTTAGGATGCATAGAATTGCACTGATTGGGGATATAGAGAAAGCATTTCTTAACGTTGAGGTGGATCAAGGGGATAGAGATAGCCTGAGATTCTTATGGTCAGAAGACCCTCGTGATGGTAGTTCAAACATTGTTGTGTACCGGTTTTGCAGGGTCGTGTTTGGGTTAAATGCTTCACCATTCCTACTGAATGCCACCCTGAGACACCATCTCTTGCAGTATAAGGTAAGGGATCCAGATTTTGTAGAAAAGGTGATTGATGGCTTCTATGTAGATGATCTTGTGACAGGCGAAGACACAGCTGAGAGTGCCTATAACCTGTTTGCAAAGGCAAAGGATAGATTAGCAGAGGGGGGCTTTCGGTTGAGGAAGTGGCTGACAAATGACAAAAACCTGAAGGTCAGACTACAGAGTGCCAGTGAAGGCAGTCTGTCAAAGGATAAGATGAATTCAGGTCTGGATGAAGGAACCTATGCTAAGTCTTACTTGGAGGTACCAGAACCCTCAGGCAGCCACAAGGTACTTGGCATACCGTGGGATTGTGAGGAAAACACACTTCAGTTTAGTTTCAGGCGTGTTTACGAGAAAGCAGAGGGATTGCAGCCAACGAAGCGCAATGTGCTTAGAGTGTTAGCAGGATTGTTTGACCCCTTGGGGATTGTGAGCCTTGTGGCAGTTGGTGCGAAAGTCAGTGCTCTTTCAGAAGTTGTGTGCACAGAAACTGGGATGGGATGAAGAAGTGACAGGAGACGTAAAGAGAAATTGGGATGGATGGATAGAGGATTTAAAGAAGGTAGGTCAGATAAGAATTGATAGATGTGTGTATGATAAGACCAGTGAGACTGTGACTGAGTGTTACCTACATGGGTTTTCTGATGCGAGCAAGACTGCATACTGTGCTATGGTTTATCTTGTCTACAACACCGAGGTAGGATACAGGACAAAGTTATTGACGAGTAAGACTCGTGTTGCACCATTGAAAGCAATGACCATTCCTAGACTGGAACTGATGGGAGCCCGAATATTAGCACAGCTCATGGATGCAGTAAAGAAGGCCATAAAGTCCCAGGTTGTGGTAACAGAGTCAGTGCTGTGGACAGACAGTATAACTGTGCTTTACTGGATCCAGAATAAGGGGGAGTGGAAGCAGTTTGTTAGGCACAGAGTGCAAGAGATCCTGCAGTTGACTAACATTAAGGGGAATGGAGGCATTGTCCCGGTGTAGAGAACCCAGCATATTTGGGATCCAGGGGGGTGCGAGCCTCTGATCTGAAAAAAAGTGAGCGTTGGTGGAAGGGGCCAAAATGGTTATCAGGTCTTCAGGAGGGCTGGCCAGTCAAGAAAACTGCCAAGACCCCAGCGAGCTCAAAAGAAGAGAAGAAAACTGTGACCATGGCAGTGAATGTAGGTAGAGCATGTGATATATCCAGTGTGATTGATATAGACCGTTTTAGTAACACCATGAGGCTGTTCAAGGTAACTGCATGGGTTAGACGCTTTATGCATAACACAAGAGCCAGAGGTAAAGGGCAAGCAAAGTACTCTGGAGGATTAAGTAGAGAAGAACTATTTATGGCTGAGAAGGTCTGGATCCAGTCAGTCCAATCAGAGTTGAAGCAGCAAGGGCACTTCAACCAACTGATAGGAAAACTGGGTCTGATCGAGAAGGCCGGGTTGTTGAGATGCAAAGGGAGGCTTTGCAATTCAGACCTTGAGGAGGAAGCACTTAAGCCAATTATACTGCCAAGAAGCCATAAACTGACAGACATGATTGTCTTAGACTGTCATGGAAAGGTTCACCACAATGGAATAAGAGCTACACTGGCAGAGCTTCGATCACGATTCTGGGTGCCAAAGGGTAGGCAGGTCGTAAAAAAATTGATTGGTAATAGTGTGACTTGTAGAAAGCTTGAAGGGAAGGCTTATAAGGCACCACCAGTAGCCGATCTGCCAGACTTTAGAGTGAAACAATCAGAACCATTCTCTAAGGTAAGGGTAGATTTGCTGATCCCTTGTAGTTTAGGAAGGGTTCAGGCAGTATGGAGAAGACTTACGTGGCACTGTTTTCCTGCTGTGTAACAAGGGCAATATACTTAGACTTGGTACGAGACCTTACAGCTGTGTCGTTCAGAAGATGTCTGAGAAGGTTCACAGCTAGGAAAGGAGCTCCTACACTTATATTATCTGACAATGGGAAGACCTTTAAGGCTACGGAGAGAGCCTTGCGAGAACTTTATGACCACCCGGAAGTAAGAGCGCACCTCGAGACAAACAGGTTGGATTGGAGGTTCAATTTGGAAAGAACCCCATGGTGGGGTGGGTGTTTTGAACGTATGGTAGGCAGTGTTAAGCGATGCCATAGGAAAACGCTAGGTGATGCTAAACTGTCATATGATGAGCTTTTGACGGTGTTGGTTGAAATAGAAGGTACGCTGAATAGCAGACCACTGACTTATGACTACAACGAAGTAGGGGGGACCCGTTGACACCCTCACATCTGATCTATGGAAGGAGAATTAAGTCAATGCCAGACGAAATAGTAGAGCCAGCTGATGACAGAGAAGTAGACCACAATGCTAGGGTTAGGTACCTTGGTGTAAAGCTAGGACATTTCTGGAATAGATGGAAGAAAGAGTACCTGTCAGACTTGCGAGAGTATCATGACAGTAGGAGAGGTAGCGAAGGCAATTCCGTAGAGATAGGAGATGTTGTAGTGTCTGAAGAGGACAAAAGAAGAAATCAATGGAAGATAGGAGTAGTTGAGAGTTTGGTGCGTGGTAGAGACAATGTGGTCAGGGGGGCAACAGTGAGAGTGATAACGGGGGGTAAACCAGTACATCTGTCTAGACCGGTACAGAAATTACACCCCATAGAGGTGAAAAGCAAAGGAGAATATTCTAGGGTAGCTGCGCCGATACCACCCAACTCAGTTGCTAGGGAACGGCCGAGACGCGCTGCGGCGTTAGATGCCATGAGTAGAATTGCGATTGACGCAATGCTTGACTCATAAATGAGTCAAGGGGGGGAGAGTGTCGGGAAATTCTGAATTAATTAACCGGAAACGGAAGACGCGTTCTGCTTATTGTAGTTATTAAGTACGTACTTTGATTGACATGTAACAAGAGAGTAGATCATGCATGTAATTAGAGGAGAGAATGAACGTGTGACTCAATGTAGCACGAGGCAGAGAGACGGAGAATTGTAAAGAAACTGGAAGGTTGTGAATGTTATGCAGACCGAATAAAGAAGAGAAACAGACAGATACAGTCCCTATTGAGTGAATCAGCGCGAGCGGGAATTCGCCGAATAATTCCGCGACACAGAACTTGGCACTCGGCTACCACATCTTGACCGGTGCCGTTATCGCTGCTGATCTGAAGCCTATAGCATAAGGCAGTGTTCCGATCAGCTCTTTCGTCTTTGATCGTAGATTTTCCTGTCTCACCCCACTTCCGTACTCCCTTGCAAACTCTTTTAAGACCTCTGCTTCCTCTCGGCTCTGCTTCCTGCTTCCATCGTTTGCCACCATCTGCTTCGTTTTGCGAGCCCTAATGTTCGGAGGCTCGCTTTCAATGATTTTTTCTGGGTAGTACGAATCGGGCCCAGTGAAGTAGGAGAAGTGCTTCTGATATATCCTCAGCATGTTGTCTTCTACAAACCGGGCTCTTCTGTATGCATATTGAAGTACTGTTGGCATGTCGTGGTCAGCGCACATTCCTTTGAAAAAAAACGGCTTTCCTCTGCTAAAGTTCGTTAAGCTTTCAAATTGAATGCCATCCAGGACATGTTCCTTCCCAATTGCTCTGATATAAATAAAATAAAATAAATAAATAAATGTTTTATTTGTTATAGCAGGCTAGTGTTTACAGCTTATAGCTGGTGGGGGCCTGCTTTTACTCCACACACACTCCCCGCTACATTCATATATTCTGTACATACTACTCTCGACTTACCAGTTGATATTATGGACTGGTGAGGGACTCAAGGGCCATGACAAATAACTGGCGCGTGGTCCGAGAAATGGTCATGCCTGGACCATTTCTGTTTCGTTTCCCAGTTCTTTCAAATCGCCCTGCAAAAAATGCGACAACATCCTCAACATACTTCATTGCATCCAGGAATCTTGGAGTGTCGCTTAAGTTCGTATTTTTGTCGATCTTGAATACGTTGGCGTAATTTTCCATAACACGCTGGAGTGGAATGAGTCCTTTAGCCGATATTATCATCCTGACAGCTTCATTGCCAGTAAAACAAAATGTGTTTCGGTATGTGCAAACGGCAGAGGGCGTAATCCGTGTGCTCTTCACATCATCACGTGGTGGCCATGCAGCTGCAGCATCTCCTCCAAATAGGCCGTTCTGGTAGATTACGTCCTGCATGCTATTAACTCTTCTTCATTGATGCTGTAGATAGCATATTCTTTGCTGGAGGTTACGAAGACTCTATAACTCTGTAACGGCAATTGCCATGGGACTTGCAGTGTCGCTAAGGGCCTTGTTACATGACCCCGGGTAGAAGGGTTACCCCTTTAGCAGGGACAACTTTACCGAGCGTTTATATGGAAAGCTAACCTCGCTGATTCCAAGAATCGCATCACAGTGCACAAGCTGTGTACAACAATCATCTTTTATTTGCACCGAGAAGTATTATAAGTTAATACAAATATGGGAAGACAAATAATAACGATTCCAACAAGAATGGTGCAGGCTGTTTAGAATAGCCAGCCGGCTAATCGAGCTACATGTAAGTATAGGCAAACAGTTAAGAAGCCTCTTGTTTTAAATTGAATAATAACCGCTACGATAATATATAACAGCGTTAGTCAACCATGCGATAAGATAAAATATCAACTACAAAATCTATGTATTAAAGTTTATAAACTACTGTTCAAAGTTGAGGACTTGTCATCTTAAAGTCACTATAGCTAGTATTTATCAGTCCACGTGTGCTTGAGATGAAGTGCTTGCCAAGCAGTTAAGAAGCCTCTTGTTTTAAATTGAATATTAACCTAAGATAACTGAAGCGTTAGTCAACCATGCGATAAGATAAAATATAAACTACAAAATCTATGTATTAAAGTTCATAAACTACTGTTCAAAGTTGTGGACTTTTGGTCATCTTAAAGCCATCAAAGTAATGTCACTAGCTAGTATTTAACAGTCCAAGCCGTGTGCTTGAGATGAAGTGCTTGTGTGTACAGACTCTTTGCATGACTCCCAGTAACGCTTGCAAGCACTACTTCAGTCTCCAAAGGCAAACGTTTGTTGAAGCCGAGTTAATACCTCATCGGTTGTGGTTGTGGTGGATAATAAGGCGGTGGATATTGCTGGGGATGTACAGCCGTCTGTTGTGTGCTCATTGACGTTGAGACTGCAACAGAAGTGAACTGCTGACATGGCGGCTGAACAATAATAGCTCCAGGCGATCCGTAGCGATAGTACGGACAGCAAGCGCAATAGCAACATGCAATGATCCCTCCAACTATGCCGACAACCACTGCCACCGAAACAATGATGCCAGCGATAACTCCTCCTGTGGTTGGGCAATCTTCGTTATACGAGTAGCATCGGTTGTCTCCACAGCACCTGCCGATTATACAATCGGAGTTTTCATAACAGGACTCAGAAAAAGTGACAAAAAGCACAAGAATCGCAACTATCACTAGCTTTGTCGCCATGTTTCGTTTCTTGTTTCCTGTTTCCTGGAACTCAAATACCATCGGAATGCAACACGTGGTTAGTGTACTACTGCTTGATTGGCTGTTTCACATCCCACTGAGTCAGGATCACGTGCATGGGTATGGGTTTTTTCACGCATGATAAATTCTCGGTGGGCACGTGACGTCATCAGACTTCTAAAATCTAAACTATACGATCTATAAAGCTGTTCTTTTGATATGATTTAGATATCGGTATTCTCAGTATTCTTCGAAAATTTCACGTCGATACGGTGATTCGTTTTAGCCAATATTTTGAATTTTGTGACAGCCCAGCTCAGCGTGTTTCCTAAATGTCATGAAAATCCATATATTTCTGACATTTAAAATGTTAAGACTTGATTAAACTTCAAAAGTGATATCCTAAAGTGTTTTGAAGTGAACGCTAATCATATTGATGGGAAAAACAGCTTTATTAGTAGAGTACGTTTTCGGCCGCCATCTTGGTGTACTAAAGCTGTACATCAACATGGCCGCCGCATACTAATTACACTAATTACAAAGTACTCTATTACTCCAAAATTTCGGTCATTTCTACGTTTTTACCTGCTCTATACACAACATTAAAAATATTTTACTGATATCAGTTTTTTCCTCGAGGCAATTGTTTTTGTGACGTCAGTGCACGTAATCTATAGAGGATATTACATGGCCGCGCTTGGAGATACGGATTTTATCTTCTCGCGTTGATGAAATATCTTGCGAGTGAGCACAGCGAACGAGACGTCATGAAATACCAGTTTCAATCTCTTACTAAAAAGGCTAGAAATTTTCACGTGTGAAGATATCACATTTTAGAAAGAAATATCCACTGGTATTTCATCGAAAATTATATTTTAAAGGCCTGTTCATTATCAACAGAAGATACATTAATATGGAAATCTCTTGAACAAAAAACCTTTTTCTCAACAGTGCGCGCAATCTCATCCAGAACGCATGCACGTTTACTTCGAAAGACGAAAGAAGGGCAGAAATAGTGAGAGGAAGGCATGTGGATCTGGCAGAGTATGAAAGACCGAGCTTAAAGTGCATATGAAGCGAAAATTAAGTTGATCTAATTTTAAAACGCTTTAGAAATGAGGAATAATGACATTTTCCGTTTGTTAATAGCTCATCCATCCATTTCAGAGATATTCAGGTTTTTGTAATATGCATGCAAATGAGATTACCTATGACGTCACGTTGGTTGCACAGCCTGGAGACAAATCACAAAATGAAGAATATCTGCAAATATTGTTACTGAAACTTCTATGGAAAATACACATCAATGTGCAAATTATGATGTTGCCATGGAAACTGTCATGGTCCCACGCACCTTTCACCTTGAACATAAAATTCCAATTTCTCTCCTTGTTAACACAAAATAAGTTGCTTAAACTACTCAAATACAATGCCTACATTGTTCCAAATGTTATTTTGGACCTACACCAAAAAAAATGAACATGCACGATAAAGGGGAAAAGACCCTCTCCTTTCTCGCCCTTTGGGATTCGAAATTTGAATTTCAAATTCAGAACAGTCAAGCAAGAAAGCAAGTAATCAGGCATCTCCTGTTACAATACTAACTTTAGAATAGAGCAGAAAAGACATGAAAAAAATTGACAATTAATGAAGTGAAATGGTTCGTATTGGTTCGTTCAGAATCACCGCTAAATTCCAATTCGATCTGTGGATTAGCAGGGACCTGGCTTTGATCAGCCCCCGTGGTTGTTTCAGGTCTCGTTAGAAATTCAGAGAAGAAGAGAGAGAAACAATGCCGTAGGCCCGAAGAACTGAGCCAATGAGGAATTGTAAAGTTTGAAAATAAACTATATGTATGAGCACATGCAGGTAACCCAAGCTCTGTAAGTGGCAATATTTACTAGCATTTGTATCGCTATGGGATTTCTTTAGTCTTGGATTCTGAAAATTAATATTGAATAAAAAGCGGCAATACTTACAGGATGTGTTTATTTGTCCATGGGCTGTGTGTGGTTGCAATTTCAGCATTTTTCGGCGGGTTTTGACCCCAGAGGAGACGAAGGATTTCACCGAGTCAACCCCAAACAATCGCATCTTGCCTTCGCCACTGCATTGGCCAGTAAATATTAAAGCATTTTCAGTCAGTAGATCCGAGATATCCTTCATTCTCGAGCTGCCGAAGAACTCCACCAAATCACTCATTTGCAGCCATTTTGATTCGTGTTGACTGAAATATAAAGTTGTGACAAACCGAACCGTTGTCGCGCGGTCAGGCCCCAAATATAGTACATTTTATTCACTGAATAATCCGGAGCATGGGGCCGCTGTTACACGTTTCAACTCCCTAATATGTTTCTGTCACCAACGCACAATATTATTATCAAACCATTTCCCTACCCCACCTTAGTCAACTGCCTTTGGTAGAGTATTTTGGTACCTTGCCCTACCCACTAGGGACGTTGTAAAATGTTAAACTGGTAAGAAAGCAATTTGCAGTGTTTTGCCATACAACATTGTCTACAACTCTATCTATGTGGCTACATGGCGCTACACAGTATAAAAACAAACATCAATTGATAGTTCATAGCTAGAGTCTTCTGCTTTTATCGTCACACGCCGCTTCTTAACCTCGTTAATTCGAGCATCACTGATCACATTTTATTGATAATGTGGTAATTATAACCATCATTATACAAAGTAGACTTTCCTCAAAGTTCTTTTTTTCCCCGCTTCGGTTAGAGGGCGACTTGTGGCAAGTCTACATATAAAGGTATGATAATATTTAATAGTAGTAGGAAGAAAAGTTATCAGTTTTATAATAATAGCGTGAGTAGAAAGAAAAGTGCATTAATTCAGACTGCCAGCTCGCGGTACTACGTTTCAGCAGTAGAAGTTTCTGGGATTCTGAGTTTTTGGGTTTCTGGATTTCTTTAATAAACGAAATGGCAGACGTTAATAATTGTGTTCCTATGTCGGTCATTTTGTTTTCCACTTTGAACTTCAAATTAACGATAACTGGCTACGACTTATAGGCATTTTGTCACATTCCTCATAGCAAGTCAAGTCAATGGCCTTATGGTTAAAGTGCCTATTAAACGAAATTTTTGTCATTAAAATAAATTTGTCATTTCTTTTGAAATGAGGAAGAATGGTGTTTATTGCTTGTCAATGGCTCATCTCGTTCCAGAGATATCAAGGTTTTTAGAATATGCAAATTATTTGATCTGTGACGTCATTAGGTGGACACAGCCGTGAGGACAAATAACAAATGAAGAATATCTCTGCAAATAGTCGGTAAAAACAATTGAAGCTTTGCACACGTATGGTACTAGGGAAAACGGACATCATTATGCAAATTAGGATGTTACCACAGGGACCGCGGAAGGGGTGGGTAGGTCGGGCTATAGCCCTACCACTTTTTTCGGGAAATGTTACAAAAACAAACTTCTAAAGTAAAGCCTCATGTCGTTGAGTGTGTGTGCCGGTTAAAATAAAGCAATGTAGTTATGACATGAAATCATGTTTGCCGCGTAGCACTAGTAAGTTTAAAGAATGTGATGTAAATTGGTAAGCTGTAGTGCTAAGTGTGCACGCCCTACGAGGGAAAGAGAAAAAATCTCTGACCCAAGTGGGACTCGAACCCAACGACCTCCAGGTTGCATGTCTGGCGCTCTACCAACTGAGCTATCAAGTCAGATGAGAGCGATCGTGGGTATTGATGCGTTTTATGGGGTCACGGCGATTATATATGTATATGTAGTTATGACATGAAATCATGTTTGCCGCGTAGCACTAGTAAGTTTAAAGAATGTGATGTAAATTGGTAAGCTGTAGTGCTAAGTGTGCACGCCCTACGAGGGAAAGAGAAAAAATATCTGACCCAAGTGGGACTCGAACCCAACGACCTCCAGGTTGCATGTCTGGCGCTCTACCAACTGAGCTATCAAGTCAGATGAGAGCGATCGTGGGTATTGATGCGTTTTATGGGGTCACGGCGATTATATATGTATATGTAGTTATGACATGAAATCATGTTTGCCGCGTAGCACTAGTAAAATAAGTTTAAAGAATGTGATGTAAATTGGTAAGCTGTAGTGCTAAGTGTGCACGCCCTACGAGGGAAAGAGAAAAAAATCTCTGACCCAAGTGGGACTCGAACTCAACGACCTCCAGGTTGCATGTCTGGCGCTCTACCAACTGAGCTATCAAGTCAGATGAGAGCGATCGTGGGTATTGATGCGTTTTATGGGGTCACGGCGATTATATATGTATATGTAGTTATGACATGAAATCATGTTTGCCGCGTAGCACTAGTAAGTTTAAAGAATGTGATGTAAATTGGTAAGCTGTAGTGCTAAGTGTGCACGCCCTACGAGGGAAAGAGAAAAAATCTCTGACCCAAGTGGGACTCGAACCCAACGACCTCCAGGTTGCATGTCTGGCGCTCTACCAACTGAGCTATCAAGTCAGATGAGAGCGATCGTGGGTATTGATGCGTTTTATGGGGTCACGGCGATTATATATGTATATGTAGTTATGACATGAAATCATGTTTGCCGCGTAGCACTAGTAAGTTTAAAGAATGTGATGTAAATTGGTAAGCTGTAGTGCTAAGTGTGCACGCCCTACGAGGGAAAGAGAAAAAATCTCTGACCCAAGTGGGACTCGAACCCAACGACCTCCAGGTTGCATGTCTGGCGCTCTACCAACTGAGCTATCAAGTCAGATGAGAGCGATCGTGGGTATTGATGCGTTTTATGGGGTCACGGCGATTATATATGTATATGTAGTTATGACATGAAATCATGTTTGCCGCGTAGCACTAGTAAAATAAGTTTAAAGAATGTAATATAAAGTGGTAAGCTGTAGTGCTAAGTGTGCACGCCCTACGAGGGAAAGAGAACAAATCTCTGACCCAAGTGGGACTCGAACCCAACGACCTCCAGGTTGCATGTCTGGCGCTCTACCAACTGAGCTATCAAGTCGGATGAGAGCGATCGTGATGAGAGCGATATTGATGCGTTTTATGGGGTCACGGCGATTATATATGTATATGTAGTTATGACATGAAATCATGTTTGCCGCGTAGCACTAGATATATTTAAGTAATTATTAGCGCATTGTTTCTCGAAAATGGGCAAACTTACACGCTTTATAATTCTTACAGGCATTTCTTTTTACAAATACTGCTGGGGGCTGGTTATGAGCTACTGGAAACTTTTCGCTTCCCATGTGCTCGTCTTGAACTTACAGACAATTGAATTGTGACACACATCTGAGTGTTTTCGATTTCGTGCTTCAAAACAATCTAAAATGTCACGACATATAACAGTTTTTTTCAAAGTATACCGTGTAAATTGAATATTTTATAGAAACAAGTCGAGCCAAATTAGATTGTTTAATTTAAGACTTTCAATCAGTTCGTCACGGCATCGAATGACTTTGTTCGACGCAATGACAACCGGAAAAGAAACTTTGGAAGCTTTAAAGGAAATAGGTCTTATTGGTGGCTGGTGCCTCATTTTAGCAGGATAGTCTAGAGTTGCGGCGATTCTAAATCCTGAACGCAAATCACAAAACTATAAACTCTAGAAAATTCCAAAGGTCGTTCCAGATCATCATGCTTATTTGCAGATGATACTAATTTAACTTTTAGTGGTAAATGCGTCAACGAAATTGAGCATTCAGCTAATACAGATTTAGATAGTTTAAATAATTGGCTCGCAGCAAATAAATTAAGCCTCAATATGACTAAAACTGAATATATGTTGATTGCCTCTCGTCACAAACTTGACGCTTTAATCCAGTCTCCAAACATTCAAATCAAGAATAATAAAGTCAAACGAGTCGTTATTAGCAAAGTAGTAGGGGTCCAAATTGACGACAAATTAAAATGGGATGAACATATTAAATTTATCTCAAAAATGATTACTTCTAGTATTGGTGCCCTAAAGAGAGTAAGACCTTTCGTGCCCTTCGAGACCTTGCAAATTATATATAATTCACTTATACAATCTCATCTCGATTACTGTTGTGAGGTCTGGGACACGTTCGGGAAAACTTTGTCCGACGAACTTCAAGTTTTGCAAAATAGGGCAGCTAGGGTTATCTTAAGAGCTGATTATAATACAAGTTCTCAAAATGCACTAGAATTGCTCTATTGGGAAACTCTTATTGAGAGAAGAGTGAAACGTAAAGCAACCTTAATGTTCAAAATTATGAATAATCTCGCTCCAACCTCTCTTCAAAAATGTTTACTACAGTAAACCAAACAACTCATTATAATCTTCGAAATCCCAATATGAAGCTTTTCATACCACGCCCTAATACTGAATACTTTAAAAAAAGTTTCAGTTATGACGGAACTAAGATATGGAATAACCTACCAAATGAAATTCAACAAAGTTCTTCCTTAGTGAGTTTTAAAAATAAATTGAAAGGTATTACTCAGTCCTCAACTGACTAGAGTCACTAATGATGCCTTAAAGTATTTTTTAGATTATTATTATTATTATTATTTTATTTTATTTTATTATTTTAGATTATTCTTAGATTATTAGTATTATTATACATTAGTACATAAATGTATATTGATTGTTAATATATGACTCCAGTAGATATATAGATATAGATATATTAGTTAGACGCTTAATATAGTACAGTTTAATATCTTTAATTACTTGTTATGAGAATTATTTGTATTTTTACTTAGTGTATTATACACGGCTTTCATGGAAATCAGTGTAAAATTGTTGAAATCTCCGTGTTTAAATAAAGTTGAATTGAATTGAAGTTGAGTTTTGACGTGATGTGACATAACAGCGTGATTTTCCAGTCTTTGAATTATCAACAATCACGTGTTACGCGTGCGCATTACCGTGGCAAGCCGTCAAAGTCATTACGTACAAAAGCCTATATATCAATTACGGGTGACTTGACTTCCGCGTAGCTCGCATTACTCAATCGAAAATCCACGGTTTTGGGAGCTATTTTGCCTTCTTTAGCGAATAAAACAATTCATAACTTGTTCTTACCCTCGAATCTAAGTTAAGTAACATCTAACCTGCGACTGGAAACAGTTTGGAGTGTGTGTTAAGATTTCGACGTGGGAAAATTGCATTTTCTGACGACCTTGGAGTGAATTTTTACAAGGAGTTACTGGTTTAGGAACCACCAAGCAGAGAAAAACTGGGTTTCGATTGAATACGCATGCTTGAACTGAATTCTTAGCTTCGGATTGAAATAGTACGGCTATTTAAGTCTGAGTATCGGGCACCAGACGCCGGAGTCGACGGTAGCGTTGTCGTTCGACAACAAGTCCGATGAACCTCCAGGACGCAGCACCTGCGCAAGCTTTGGATAGTAAGACGATGTGGGGGGTACTGTGCCAGCCAACATAGCGTCATAATGTCGGCCAACTGACTCCCTGACAAGGCTAGAATAATAGCAGTAGTAATGTGATATGGGCGCAGGCAAGGTCGAATTGATCCAGATAAGGTGGGGATGAAACTCTACGAGACTGGAAGGCGTATCTGCGAGGCGTGGCGATCGTCGATGTATAAAGAACACGGGATGCCAATGGACCGCAAACAGTGGGAAGCTATAATAGGCCAGTGGTATGATAAACAAACGCCGAGAGTTTCCACCCAAACGGAATGGTATTACTTGTGAAGAACCAGCCATTCCACTCAAACCCAAAGAACGTTTTGCTAGAATGTTAGAGGAGGACATTGGTCGAAACCGGATTTATCATCGCAGACAGTTTGGTAAGAGTCTCGCTCTACGTAAAGGGGTAAATCACGCAGGTGGTTAAGAGAGAACGGCCATAAGTTCAAGAAATGATTGTCGTTATAGTGAGGGGCATGACAAGGTGCGGAGGTTCGACTTCATCTACCTTACCCCACACTGAGATAGCACCAGAGACGAGGCGTCGAAGAATGGTGTCCAAACGGAGCGCAGGAACTATAATTGTAGAATACACGCCGAGGTGGTATACAGAGGAGTTAAAATGCTCACCCCGCAAGTTTTCGTTGAAATGCCTAAAATAGTGCTGTATCTAGACTTTATTAACTAACCAATCGAATACAATTAAATACAAAATCCAATCTATAAGACGCAAGGGTTATAACCAATAGGGAAACATATATAACCGATCTTCGTACGTCAAGCAAAAATATGTTGGATCAAATAAACCCTAAATATACTGCAGTCTATGAGACAAACAAGTAGTAAATACTAAAGACGAACTAAACGTTAACCTCAACGTAACTGACTCCATGCTAGGAAAAACTGAAAATTGTGAACAATGACATAACAGACAGTCAACGGGTAAGGAATAGCAGACATGGAAGTAGACCTAAAGGGATGGGTAAAACACTCCACAAATCCGAATTTATGAGTCAAAGCACATATAAGCTAACGTATTCCTGGCTATATATGAAAGCCGCAACCGTGCACAATATCTGGAGCCGACCTATGGGGTTAGGAAAGCACTGCACAAATCCGACTTTGTGAAGCGAAGCACGTATAAACCAACATATTCGTGGCTATAAAGCCCGAAAACGTGCACAAACTTGAGAGCCGGCCTAAGGGGATGGGAAAGCACACCACAAATCCGAATTTTAGAGGCATGCGTTAATTTCTCCACTTCGGTTTCTAAAAATCCTAAACATTTTGCGCGCTTTCACTAAATACCAAACTTTTTGGTGGAAATCGCATGTTTATTTCTGAAATACAGGAAAGATAGATTTACTTATATAGCGCTCTCAAATTTACATTGTTAGTTTGGGATATTTATAGATCTTAACTACATGCTATCGTAAACAAACGTTGCTGTTAAATGAGCTACTTCCATAGGCGGGTTTATGATTAGTTTAAATAATTGATGATCGGACATATGGCACTTGTGATTAATTTCTTTGCGTTAAAATGTTCAAGGGTACGGAAGAAAGAATTTCTTATTGTATCATATGTGTTCCCCCGTTTCCCACCCACACCACCACTGTGTACATGAGTGTAGACCTATGTTGTTGTATACAGCTATTTCAATTAATGTTGTCTGGGAGGAATTTTTAACATGTCGGACGGCTGAACACAGGCTAAAAATGGATAAATAACCCGTAAGCTAAATCGACTAAGTCGTCTATAACTCGTAATCATAATTCATTTCGGTCTGGAAATACCCTAATGCCCTATTTCCCTATCTCCCAGACAACATTAATTGCAATAGCTGTATATTGCGAACATTACGTATCATTTCACAATTGACTTTCTCAAATTGAAACCCTCATAAATAAACTTGGTCAGTGCAATTCTGTGTTTTATCACTTTTACTTGCTCTAGGTAATTTTCAAGCTCGTACTTTTGAAGCGCCTAAAGATTCTGAATTATTTTTTGAAAGGGGTTTTTTCTATCATCATTAAATAAGTTACTTTCCCATTTCTGCAATTCAGTCTTGTAGTTGTCTTCTTATTTGGTTTGAAAAACGTCGATTGTTTGATTCATTTAGAATTTCATTTTGCTGTAACCATGTAAATCCAAAGCCTAAACTGTGGATTTTAGCTCTTGATTTTTTCGGTCCAAAAAATTGGTTTGAGAGTCATCTCACGCTGGTCTAAGTAAACGATCTTTGAATGATATGATTAGTTGTCTTTGTTTACCAGCACCATCCAATATTTGATACTTCTGTTAGTTGAATATAGTTGTAAGGGTTTAATATATAATTTTAAGGGTTTGTATGAGATTTTTAACGAGTATTTGGTTGTATCCGTTAGGCCAGAAATACTGAAATAAAATCAATAAAAACTTAGCTGAAGTCTTATAGAACTGAACTACCTGAACACCACGAAAGCATTCGCTTGAAATTCGGGGGAAATGACTGTCAAAGGGCAAAAGATTAAGATAAACATTTGTACTGTATACTTACCTGTCAAGGGAAATGTGATCCGATCCGATCCAGGTTTTAATTTGTTGGTGCCGCATCATCGACTTTACAGTAGATTTCTCCGTCATGCTATTATTTATAAATATCCCATTAAAATTAACGTTTGCCTTTTCACACTATTGACAAATAAGCCTCTGGCTTCGGCTATTTATGTATTAACTGTACAGGAGTATTTCATTAAAAGAAATTCGATACTTCTGGTACACCAGCAAGCAAAAATATCTACATTTTCGATCTGATACACAGCTTGGCGGGTCGTATGACATTCCACAACAATCTTTTATTTGCAACTAGAAGCATTACAAGTTAATACAAATATGGGAAGACAAATAGTAACGATTCCAACAAGAATGGTACAGGCTATCTAGAATAGCCAGAGGCTAATCGAGCTTGTTTGAAATTGAATATTAACCTACGATAAAGCGTTAGTCAACCATGCGATAAGATAAAATATCAACTACAAAATCTATGTATTAATGAAAGTTTATAAACTACTGTTCAAAGTTGTGGACTTGTCATCTTAAAGCCATCAAAGTAATGTCACTAGCTAGTACGTATTTATCAGTCCAAGTGTGCGTTAGTCAATCATGCGATAAGATAAAATATCAACTACAAAATCTATGTATTAAAGTTTATAAACTACTGTTCAAAGTTGTGGACTTGTCATCTTAAAACCATCAAAGTAATGTCACTAGCTAGTATTTATCAGTCCAAGTGTGCTTGAGATGAAGTGCTTGCCAAACAGTTAAGAAGCCTCTTGTTTTAAATTGAATATTAACCTACGATAACTGAAGCGTTAGTCAACCATGCGATAACATAAAATATAAACTGCAAAATCTATGTATTAAAGTTTATAAACTAACTGTTCAAAGTTGTGGACTTGTGGTCATCTTAAAGCCATCAAAGTAATGTCACTAGCTAGTATCTCAGTATCAGTCCAAGTGTGCTTGAGATGAGGTGCTTGTGTGTACAGACTCTTTGCATGACTCCCAGAAACGCTTGCAAGCACTACTTCAGTCTCCAAAGGCAAACGTTTGTTGCAGCCGAATTAATACCTCATCGGTTGTGGCGGATAATAAAGCGGTGGATGTACAGCCGTCTGTTGTGTGCTCGTTGAGGTTGTGACTGCAGTAGAAGCGAACTGCTGATATGGCGGTTGCTGAACAATAATAGCTCCAGGCGGTCCGTAGCGATAGTACGGACAGCAAGCGCAACAGCAACATGCAATGATCCCTCCAACTATGCCGACAACCACTGCCACCGAAACAATGATGCCAGCGATAACTCCTCCTGTGGTTGGGCAATCGTTGCTATACGAGTAGCATTGGTTGTCCCCACAGCACCTGCCGATTATACAATCGGAGTCTTGATAACAGGCCTCAGAAAAAGTGACAAAAAGCACAAGAATCGCAACTATCACTAGCTTTGTCGCCATGTTTCGTTTCTTGTTTCCTGGAACTGAAGCACCATCAGAATGTAACACGTGATTAGTGTACTACTGTTTGATTGGCTGTTTCACATCCCACTGAGTCAGGATCGCGTGCATCGTTTCCTTGAGCATTGGCGGTATGGGATTTTCACGCATGATAAATTCTCGGTGGGTACGTGACGTCATCAGAATTCTAAAATCTAAACTATACGATCTATAAAGCTGTTCTTTTGATATGATTTAGATATCGGTATTCTCAGTATTCTACGATACGGTGATTCGTTTTAAAGTTACAGTATTTTGAATTTTGTGACAGCCCAGCTCAGCGTGTTTCCTAAATGTCATGAAAATCCATATATTTCTGACATTTAAAATGTTAAGACTTGATTAACCTTCAAAAGTGATAACCTAAAGTGTTTTGAAGTGAACGCTAATCATATTGATGGGAAAAACAGCTTTATTTGTAGAGTACGTTTTCGGCCGCCATCTTGGTGTACCAAAGCCGTACATCAACATGGCCGCCGCATACTAATTACACTAAATTGTTCGAATATTATTTGTCCGACAGCTCAGTTACAAAGTACTCTATTACTCCAAAATTTCGGTCATTTCTACGTTTTTACTTGCTCTATACACAACATTTACTAATATCAGTTTTTTCCTCGAGGCATTTTTTTTGTGACGTCTGTTCCGGCCCGAAATCCGATTCCTGTGGTGGCTGATTCTTGCGTGAGGACTCGGTCGGGCAGACGAGCAAAGTGCGCTGACTTTGTTGCATGCTTGGTCGGAATGACCTGGGTACAGAGATGAATGAACCGAAACTGAATTGTCAAGTGTAGTTGAGTTGAAATAAAATACTGGACGCTGATCATAATATTGGTAGCAGATCAAGGTTGGTGAATGTATGGTTAAACCATAGTTAATAGAGTGGAATGGTTATGAAACCCGTAAACTTCAAAGGGGCTAACAAATGCGCTGAGATTTATGTTGGAAGGGGGCAAGACAAAAGATTGTGCAGGGTCATAGTTCATTAAGGTCCCCTGAACGACTGAACTCACACGTTTCTATTGGCTGATTGATTAACACATTGGAATTTCTATTGTGTTTTGTGCAGGGTCACGGTTGAAAAAAGCTAACAAAGACATATAACAAAGAAAGTCGCTGGGCTTCATAACCATTCCACTCTATTAACTATGGTTAAACCTTTTAGGCAGAATGGCAGAACAAGCATTGGCAGAAGTTGTCGACAAGTTGACTCAAGCCGACCTACACAATGAGCTGATTAACCGGAGTTTAACAACCCAGGGAAGCCTAACGAAACGCAAGGAGAGGTTGACAGAAACAGGTAATGTCAAGGGATTTGAATTTGTTGTGGGTGTTATTTCGGATCCGCCAAGGGGCGAAAGCTCTGAAACAATTGTTGAAAACAGTGAAGCTAAAGCGAAAGACAGACTTGAGAATTTGGAAGAGGGTTTTAAACTAATGCAGAAGCAAATTGAAACCTCAAATGAAATCCAAGAAAGGATTTTAGACATTCTGAGTAAAGGTAGCGGGCTTAGCAGTTCCGTAGGAGACTTACCAGTGAGTGGTATAAACATGGCGCCCATGATGAAACACGAGTCCGGAAATGACGTAGGTAGCGGCGCCACAGGCAGCCCAATAGATTCTTCACTCGCAGTATAAGATGAGACCGGAAATGGCGTAGCTAGCAGTGCCACAGGAAGCCCAAGCGGCCCCACTGTAACAATAAAACGGTATGGATCAGATTCATCTTTATCGGATAAAGGGTTCAAAGATTTGAAGAGAAAGTTTGACTTTTATGTAAGGGGAGTTTCAGAAGAGCTGGTAGACATTCAAAGAGATTTAGGTAAAGATAAATACGAAGCTAAAGCCCATGAAACTGTCGGCCTTCGCAGGCTAAAGAAGGAAGTAGAAAAGGCTGAGAGAGCCCTCGATTACTTACTAGATATGACTGACGAATATCCAAGTGAAGTGAATGAAATTGTTAAGAAATGGGAAATTGTCCGTAATGAATGCAAAGAAGTTGAGCGAGAAGCGGAAGTGTATCTCATGAAAGCGCGTTTAGCAGAGAAGGAAGCACAGCGTAAACGAGAAAATGTTAAGCTCCCGGCGTATAATGTTCCCGAATTTCACGGTAATATATATCCTTTCATGGCCGGCCTGGATTCAGAGCTTTTGACGAGTTATTGATGATAATCCGGATCTTGAAATAAGCGCTAAATACGAATATTTGATGAGTCGTTTGAAGGGCGAGGCAAATGAAGCTGTAAGGGGGTTCGGTGGTGACGCGAAGAATTACGACAAGGTAAAGGAAACTTTAAAGACTAGATACGGAGACGAAAGGCTGATTACTAAGAGGTATCTCGAACACGTCCTAGCAACCAACAGCGTAGGTTGGTGAGCTTCCTACGAGAGTTGTACAATCGGTTGACAAATGCATACGGGACACTAGAGTCGTATAACATTACCCGAGATTCGTTATGTTTAGCTATGTTTGAAAGACCCCTACCCCCGGAACTGAAACAAGAGTGGGAGAAGAAAATTAGCCGCATTCGTAGAGAGAGCGACAGTAAGTCTCACGCTACCGTAGACGATTTTATTGCTTTTCTCCTCGATGAAGTTCAAAGCCTCGAAGCCACAGAACCAGTACACCTTGAAGCAGAACATAAGAGCAAAGATAAGCAAGAATCCAAGCGCAGATGGAGGCCGGGTCGTTTCCGGGATAGACCCCAGACATCTTCGGGACAAGCACTGATGGCGAGATCGCAATCTGACAGATGTGTCTTTTGTGACAAGACGGGGCACAACGGCGCGGACTGTACGAAAGCGTTAGAGATAACTGTGGATGAAAGATGAAATCTTGTGAGTACCGCGAGGCGATGTTTCAATTGCTTACACCCCATGGAACGAGACCACAACTCCAGAAGTTGCAAAGGGGAGCCATGTGGGGTAAATGGCTGTACAGCGAAGCACTCCAAAATCCTTCACGCCGAGGGACCCCCATCAGATGAGGACCCGCAAGAAGCCAGCTCAAGTAACTGCACCGCGGCATCTTCAAGTGGCATGAGTAAGAGGGAGAAGTTATGTCCAGTAGCTCTTAGTAAACTGATGTACGAAGGTAAAGAGGTTACAGTGAGACTGTTTTTAGACAGTGGTTCTAAGGACTCGTACATTCGCGAGAGCATCGCGGAAGCACTAGCAATGAAACGGATAAGCTCTGTGAAGTACTTGAAGACAACAGGGTTTCGTGGTGTCGTAGTGCCCAAGAAGACGAAGAGTGTGTTTCTCCCTGGGAAGAAGAGGTGGTGCTGAAACAGACAAACGAATAGAAGTAGAAGCCTGGACGACCAGGAAGATATGTGATCCTATAGAGCCAATTTCCGTTGATTTCCACCGTTACCCTCAACTGAAGGGTCTTGATCTGGCCGACGACTATCCCCGCGGAGCTGCAGTTGTAGACGTACTGCTCGGAATCGATTACATGGATTGTGTTTTGAAGGATGACAAGTTTGAGTTCACCGAGCGCATGTATGCCCAGCTAGCAGGACTCTATGTTTGGATGGGTCCTTAGAGGCGTTGTTCCAGACAAGACGTACATCGACGAACAAGCTACGTTCTTCGTGGAGAAAGGAGCTGAAGTATCGACGCAATCGATGCTGATTAGTGCACAGTATAGCGAAAGGCCGTGCGACGACCTGTCCCTGTTTTGGAAACTCGAAACTTTAGGAATAAGACAAGACAAGGAACGCCTGACGAAGAGAATGCAACTATTAGGTTCCAAGAAACATTAAAGTTAGTTCCCGAGGAAGGGTATACGAGGTCGGGCTTCCGTGGAAGGACAATAGCCCTGATCTCATTGATAATTATGACCAAGCCAGAAGGAGGTTAGAGTCTGTCGAAAGAATGTTGAAGAGAAACCCGAAGAAGGAAGAACTGTATATTGCAGCTATGAACAAATATATCGACTCAGGGCACGCACGAGAAATTAAGCCTGACGAAGTACCAGGGAAGGTGCGATATCTGCCCCACCATCCTATCTTTCGACAGGTCAAGACAACCACCAAGTGCAGGGTCGTGTTTGACGCCAGTGCAAAGACTGTGGACGGGGTGTCGCTAAATGACTGTCTTTACGAAGGCCGAATGTCCTTCCGGACATGGTGCAAGTCCTAATAAGGTTTAGGTATAAAAAATAGGGCTTGTGTCTGGCATTCAATCGATGTTTTTACAAATCCTGATGAAACAGGAGGATCAACATGTCCATCGCTTTCTTTGGGGAGATATGCAAATGAAAACAAGACCCAAAGTGTATTGCACGACTAGAGTCACGTTTGGCATTAAATCATCGCCTTACCAGAGTGAATCGATCGTGCACGAGCACATCAGACGATGTGAAGAGAAGTTCCCTAAGGCCGCCCAGAGGTTCGACAGAACATGTATAATATATGGACGATTACGTCGGCGGAGAGGACTCAGTCGCTTCAGCACTGAAGTTGCAGGGAAACATGACAGAAATGATGAAGGCTGGTGGATTTAGGCTTACCAAATGGGCATCGAAATCTGTGTGCGTAATGGAACAGGTTCCCGAAGAAGAGAGAGCAAGTAATGTGGTCGTAGATCTAGACAGCATGGAGCGGAGCATTAGCTCGGACGGTACCTTAAAAACGTTAGGTGTATATTGGAACACCGCAGATGATACCCTTTACTTTAAGGTCCTGCCTCAGAAACAGACAGCGGAAGTGAAGTCCAAGAGAAGCATGTTGTCTTCTTTAGCCTCGACGTTTGACCCTATGGGCTTGTATACTCCGTTCACGGTGCGTGCAAAGATACTTTTGCAAGATGCGTGGATTGGAGGTTTGCAGTGGGACGAGCCTCTACCGGAAGGTTTATCGCAGAAGTTTGATTCCTGGAAGGAGGAGCTGTCCAGATTGAGTAAAATTCAGATCTCGAGATGTTTCAAGAAGGATATCGGAGAAGTTGTAGATGTCCAACTCCATGGGTTTTCAGCCGCCAGCGAACGATGCTACGGAGGTGCCATATACCTGCGTCTACAAGATAACCAAGGAAGAGTGGCGACAAATTTAGTGATGTCAAAAAACAAGCTTGCCCCGACAAAGAAGATGTCCTTGCCTAGATTGGAGTTGTGTGGAGCCTTGATCATGACGCGTCTTATGATGTTTGTGAAGGATGCGCTGAGCCTGGAAATATCACGAATTGTTTGTTGGTCTGATAATATGATAGTGTTGAACTGGCTTCGCAAGCCCGCTGGAACGTGGAAGAACTTCATCGCTAATCGGGTTCAGGAGATACAAGATACCATCGACCCGAGCAAGTGGAACCATGTTAGTGGTGATGAGAATCCCAGTGACCTTTTATCTCGAGGGATCTCAGTGGAGAAGCTGGAGACTGCTGACATGTGGTGGAAGGGACCTGAGTGGCTTTCCCTGAATGAGGAAAAATGGCCATCGAGCAAGCTAGTTGACGTAGATGAGTGTGAAGTGGAATTGAAGAAAGCGCCCGTCACGAAGTCATTGCGGTTGAATGCTGAAGCAGGCGAAGAAAATGAAGACGGACAAGCAGAAACACCAACCGTCGATGATACGCAATTAAGTGATGCATACCCATATTTCGCGTCAAACATCGAAACATGGAATAAGCTCAGACGGGTAACAGCGAGAATTCTGTCGTGGAAAAGGGCGTCAGAAGAGGAGAATGAAGTGCGAGAGTTGAAGGCAGAGGATATAAAGGGAGCCGAAGACGTGTGGTTGAGACTTGTGCAGAAGCAACACTTCAGAGAAGAGTATCGAGCTTTGTCAGAAGGAAATCCTTTAACAGCCAAGAGCCGTATCGTGAGCTTGGATCCTGTGTTAATGGACGGATTGATTCGAGTGGGTGGTCGCTTAGAGAGAGCGCAGATATCAGAGGATGCGAAGCATCAGGTGATTCTCCCTCACAACGATGAAGTCGTTGCTAAGTTGATCCTCGATGTTCACAGAAAGAATGCGCATGCGGGACCCGAGACGACATTAGCCATTTTACGTGAGCGTTATTGGATAATAAAGGATCGACGGGAGGTAAAGAGAGTGCTAGGAACTTGTCTACTATGTTGCCACCGAAAGACTGCAGCTCAAGGCCAGACTTACCCCGTGAGCGAGTGAGGACCTGGGATCACGCTGGATTCGTCGATGTAGGCATTGATTTTACCGGCCCGGTTTACATTAAGGGCGGAAGTAAGACCAGAAAGACTTGGATCTGCCTTTTTGTTTGTGGCAACACAAGAGCCATCCATTTAGAACTTACCACGGATATGACGACTGAAACCTTTCTAGATGCGTATCAGAGAATGATCAATCGCAGAGGAATTAGTGAGACGATTCATTCGGACAATCAAACGTCGTTTCACAAAGCAGACAAGGTGCTCAAGGCGGCATATAACGAAACCGAGAAGGCTTGGAAGAAGATAGATCGGAAGGCAGTTGAGCGTCGATTCGCCTCATTGGGTGTGAAGTGAAAGTTTATAACTGAACGTACGAGCCACCAAGGAGGATGGTGGGAACGCTATTGTCGTATGCTGAAGGGGCCTTTACGAATAGTGCTTGGAAGGGCCTTGCTTACGTTTCAAGAGTTGCAAACCGTTCTAATGGATATCGAGGCTCAGATCAATTCAAGGCCGTTGACCTTTGTTGGAGACAATATAAGAGATGGAATGGTAATTACCCCTGCTCATCTTTTAATCGGACGTTCGCTGGGACACCTACCAGAGTTTCCGAAGAGAAGTCAAGATGATCTGAACGTTCAGATAAGGTTCTTGTACCGTCAACGTATCGCAGACCATTTTTGGCAAAGATGGCAAAAGGAATACTTGCCTAATCTCAACGTTAGAAAGAAATGGCACCTCGAAGTTGATCCCTTAAGGGTCGGAGATGTAGTCTTATATAGTAGCGGAAGATAATGTACCAAGAAGCAAGTGGATTTTAGCTAAGGTCGAGTACTTATATCCGGGTAGGGACGGACTTGTCAGAAATGTACGTGTGAAGACAGCAAAGGGCTTCCTGAATCGACCTGTGCAGAAAGTTCATCTGCTAGAAGCTGGAGGAGACTGGAAGTTACCCGAGATAAGGAACGTGATGCAGACACCATCGAAAGTCGAAGAGGGCGCCAAGGAAGTTATGCTAGACACCGACGTGTCTATGGTGGGGGAGGATGTTCCGGCCCGAAATCCGATTCCTGTGGTGGCTGATTCTTGCGTGAGGACTCGGTCGGGCAGACGAGTAAAGACTACAAGTTGATTCCGCTGACTTTGTTGCATGCTTGGTCGCCACTTCGGAATGAACTGAGTACAGAGCTGAATGAACCGAAACTGAATTGTTAAGTGTAGTTGAGTTGAAATAAAATACTGGACGCTGATCATAACAACGTCAGTGCGTTGATGAAATATCTTACGAGTGAGCATAGCGAACGACACATCATGAAATACCAGTTTCAATCTCTTACTAAAAAGGCTAGAAATCTTTGAAAGCAAGTCATGATCATATTTTCAAAAGTGATATCTTCACGTGTGAAGATATCACTTTTTAGAAAGAAATATACACTGGTGTTTCATCGAAAATTATATCTTAAAGGCCTGATCATTATCAACAGAAGATACATTGATATGGAAATCTCTTCAACAAAAATCCTTTTTCTCAACAGTGCGCGCAATAATCCAGAACGCATGCACGTTTACTTCGAAAGACGAAAGAAGGGCAGAAATTGTGAGAGGAAAGCATGTGGATCATGGCAGAGTATGAAAGACCGGACTTAAAGTGCACATGAAGCGAAAGTTGATCTAATTTTAAAATGCTTTCGAAATGAGGAATAATGACATTTTCCGTTTGTCAATATCTCATCTCGTTTCAGAGATATTCAGGTTTTTGTAATATGCAAATGAGATGACCTATGACGTCACGTTGGTTGCACAGCCTGGAGACGAATCACAAAATGAAGAATATCTCTGCAAATATTGAATAAAAACTACTGAAACTTCGCACATGTATGGCACTATGGAAAATACACATCAATGTGCAAATTATGATGTTCCCATGGAAACTGTCATGGACATGCACTATAAAGGGGAAAAGACCCTCCCCTTTCTCTCCATTTGGGATTCGAAATTGAATTTCAAATTCAGAACAGTCAAGCAAGAAAGCAAGTAATCTCCTGTTAGAATACTAACTTTAGAATAGAGCAGAAAAGACATGAAAAAAATGACAATTAAAGGAGCGTTGGTTCCTTGGTTCGTATCGGTTCGTTCATCAGAATCACGCTAAATTCCAATTCGATCTGTGGATTATCAGGGACCTGGCTTTGATCAGCCCCGTGGTTGTTTCAGGTCTCGTTAGAAATTCAGAGAAGAAGAGAGAGAAAAATGCCCTAGGCCCGAAGAACTCACCCAATGAGGAATTGTAAAGTTCGAAAATAAACCTAGGTATGAGCTCGAGCACAGGTAACCCAAGCTCTGTAAGTGGCACTATTTACTAGCATTTGTATCGTACTATGGGATTTTTTAGTCTTGGATTCTCAAAATTAATATTGAATAAAAACCGGCAAAACTTACAGGATGTGTTTATTTGTCCATGGGCTGTGTGTGGTTGCAATTTGTTCAGCATTTTTCGGCGAGTTTTGACGAAGGATTTCACCGAGTCAACCCCAAACAATCGCATCTTGCCTTCGCCACTGCATCGGCCAGTAAATATTAAAGCATTTTCAGTCAGTAGATCCGAGATATCCTTCATTCTCGAGCTGCCGAAGAACTCCACCAAATCACTCATTTGCAGCCAATTTGATTTGTGCTAATTGAAAGTTGTGACAAACCGAACCGTTGTCGCGCGGTCAGGCCCCAAATATAGTATATGCTATAGAAATATGCTATAGAAATATAGTACAATGTAAATTTACCATCATTCTCGATATCGTTATCATCATCTGAGTTATACTGCACCTCATTTCCAAGAACAGGTGTAATGTTCAGGGCAATGGGCTCAGGATCTAATGGAAATAAATCAATATTTGTATAACAAATTGAACAATTTAGGTTGTACATTTGTTACCCCAATTCAGGTCATCTGACTTTTCCCTTGATCAGTAAATAAATGTTTTTTATTTTTATTTTTCTGTATCCCAAGAGGAAATGTACAAATTTCTGTAATTGGAAAAACAAATTAAAGCATTGAATCCTCTGGATAACTTTGACATGACCTAGCTTATGCATTGGGACAACAAATGTACAAGCTAATAAATCAGTCTAATTTTGGTAGACAAACTACATGTACAGAAATTCACATAAATATTCATTAGTAATTCAAAATGATGCTATTGATAGGACTTTCTGGGGAAAGAGTTGATTTTTGTGTGGGATTTGGTTAAATGCTAACGACTACAATGTCTAGAATAAAATAACTATACGCTCAACTTCATGTTAAAACAATGCAACATACTTGAGCAGCTGGGCTTATTGGTATTCGATCCGTATGTAATACAATGTAGATTAACAGAATGAAGCTAGAGTTTGTAAATCTGTTAAAGCATGGACACGAATTATGTATCTGACTTATCAAATTAAACATCTAGATGTAAATACAGGGGAGTCATGTTTTTCTAGATCTGTTATTGTTGTGATAAATTTATTTTGGCTGAGAAGATTAAAGCAAAAGTTTATAAATGTAAATCAGGACAAAATAAATATGTAGTCAAACCGAGGCATTTAATTGGCTAGGAAAGGCAAATTAGCAAGGGTTGGTTTCAGTAATCTCAAAGTTTTCATGTAAACAAAATAAAAATTAATACCACTATCAGAAGCTCGATCTTGATCTGTATTGATGTCTGCCAACAAACTCCTTCTCCATCTGGCTCCTGGATTATGCACACTAGATGTTTATACATGTATAGTCATGTATAAAACAATAAATGAAACTTATATAATTAGTGTACATGCAATAGTATTCAAAAACTCATGAATAATTAATGAGCATTTTGTCCAATCAGATGAAGCAAATCAGTCACGTGCATGCTCCTATATACCTGATAAAATCTCATCATTCTAAAAAGCCCGCGGAGGGATTTGAATTCTGTCCCAGGGGGAAACGGGATTAATGATTGAGACAATGGATAAGCACCTTGCAACTCTTGGAATTTCTATTGATGTTTTAGCTTTCTCATTGAAATGCTAATTAGGATGAACGTTTTATATAAAGAATACTAATGAACATGAAATTTTATATAAAGTTTCATCCTAATTAAGAATTCACTGATAAAGACCCAAAGATAGCAAAAAGTACACGGAACATAAGGTACCTAGATAATAAATTTTGCACTAAATTTACTAATATCAGCAGACTATACCGAGATACACAGAGAATATTTTTAAAATGAAGTTATCGAACTACCATTACTTGTTTACCGAGCCACAGTTTAGTTCCAATTATTAAACCAAACTCAAAGCCGTAAAATAATATAAACGTGCATTAAACTTACACACATCCTCTTAATATTTTGTGCCGGAGTCAAAAATTTAGAGTCTGCCGTCATGTCAGTCACATCGCTTTCCAAGTCTTGAACTTTATCGATGTCAACCACGACACCAAATCCTTCAAGTGCAGATTATTCTTGCCCTAGCTTGTTCCTTGCCACGCAATGCTTTCAGCATTGCGAAACGCCGGTTCAAACAACATAGCATGGTAATTTCTTCATGTCAATCCCTTGAGATATTCGTAATTGCAGGCGGTGATTACTCGAATATGTTGCATGGCGTTGTGAATACAAAGGTTCAATGGTTCATTAAGTAACCATTATGAGTTTTTGAAGCCGTTTAATAAACTTGCAGCACGTGTTTTATCAGGTCTAAAACTCTCGGGCTGCGCCCTCGAGTTTTAAACCTGATAAAACACTGCTGCTCGTTTATTAAACAGTACGTAGCATAACTAATATTTCATATTAGAATATTGTATTTATATAAACATATAGATGTACATGTATAAAAAATACCAGGAATATAATTAAACAAGCTGATATGACAAATATAATCCATTCCAAATCAAACTTAAAAGCTTTTTTATTTAAATCATAACCCTCTCTATTAATAAATGCCTATACCATATTATCAGTAATTATAAGTTATTTATTGCTTATAAGTAAAGTAACCTTTATATATTTTGTAAGACTAAAATTAAGTCATTAAATTAACGACATTGGTTTGTACTACATGTACAGTGTAATTTATGGTTTCACGTTTCTTGTGTTTATGCTAAAATTCTACTAAAAAATATATGGATTGTGATTAGTCAATATTAAATACGATATCTAGCATGATATTAGGTTATAGCGTGCATCAAGTTCCTGTAGTACTCAGGTGCCAGCTTAATTTATCAACGAAATTGTAAAAAGATTGTAAAAAGCAAAAGCGACTGAATCGAAAACTCAAACACACTCAGCACAACTGACTCGATCATATATATACATCGTGTATTACTGTCATTTTGGGATTTTGACTAATTGTGAGATGCTCTTTGCTATTGCTAATTTACTTTTAGGTAGATCTCGTAAATACTTACATTAGATTCCTATCATATAACTATAAGTTTATCAAATCTTGTAGTTACCAGTTAACATTAAATTACTAACCATATTTCAATGTAAAAAGAACGTATAAGTTACAGTACTCAATTTTAAAAGTAGTTGCATGGCAGGCTGCATGACCAAATAAATACCAAGAACTATGATGGTATATATAGTTTTACGTAATTTATAAACGGCTTTGAAGTCTATTCGACCATGAATATGAATCCGTTTCAGGTTAGGTATAACTGACAGGACTACAATCGAAGCTTGTATAGTTGGTTTCCGTCACTTTTTGTTGATCCTCTACTTGAACAGCATTGCACATGCCAAGTCCGAGCAATGAATGAAGAAAGTGAACTTTAATAGTTAATTTAGTCCATTGAGAGTTTTCGGTGGTTCTCTTTATCAGATGGCCAATTTCCCGGCCAACACGTACCTGTGCACAATGAATTTAATCATGATTGCGCTCAGTGTGAAGTGTCAACTTTAACCAATTGGATCACGGATTAGTTTCAGTATGGTCGGCGCGCAAAATTTGAACACCGACACAAACCAAATTATAATAACTGTCACATTTTAAAAAGTCCAGCTACACCGCGGCGTTGTGTCAGCTCTGTCGTAGCGCCATTTGTCTTTATAGCCTTGTTCTACTGGTTCGTCATAGGAATCTCAAGGATTACACGTAAAGACTGAAGTAAGTTTACGAAACATTAGCCATATGTGGAGGAAACCCACAGCATTTACAATATACATGCAAGCTGCAAATTACTAGAGAGCTCTAGAGGGCGTGTAATTTTAGATACCTCGACCGGTCAGTTTGTTACTTATCTATCAGTTTGTCAGTTTCTCTTACAAACTAACCCAAAGCAAACCAAGGTTTTCACAACTGATTATTGCGTATGAGTCGAACGAAACAAGTCAATGAACTGAACTGGAACTCAGGTTTTTAGTCAGTTCAAAATTTATTCAACGATTCTCAATGCCAAAATTACCTGCTTGTATAAACAACAATTTATTGACCAGTTATCATCCGTTCAAATAGGGCCTGACCGCGTATATACGTAGTCGCCTCTGTATACGTAAAATACAGTTCAAGAGTGTTCAAACTCAGTGGTGTTTTGATGCCTTTAATATCAGTAATGACGAGGAAGATGCAAATTATCGTAGTTCGTTTTTTTTAACCCTTAAACCTCCCCCGTGGCGACGGCTTCGGACGTGTTAAAGCCAAAGCCTTCACTCTGAATAATTGAAATGTTAGTTTTAATTATAATTCCCCTAGCGTGGTTTATCAAAGATCCACTTCACTGAGCACTAGAATGTAGAACCTTGAACCGGTCTCTTGCGCCTATGTATTTAGAGCCTATGTAGTTGGCAAGCACTGCAGTTTCAGAAACTGTCCCGGCGTTATTTAGTGTCACTAACATTGATGTTCATCCCGTCACTATTAACTACCTGATATGTTTCCTTTTTCAGAAACGTTTTACTGTAGTCTGAGTGTAGAGCACATCTATAGAAAAGGGAGAAGCCAAAAGTCCATCAGAAAAGTCAGATTCACGGGTGCCGACGATCAATTTGTAACACTGAAAATTTAATACATGCATTATGAAGTTATTATTAAAATAATAATCTAAACCTATATGTGTTACTGATTGATCTGATAGATTGTGTATACTGTTTAATTGCAGTTGTCTCTGACTTGAAAAGTGTCCGAAACATCTAAAGCATTTTGTTTACGCTTCGTCACAAATTTGCCTCTCGTACATTTTCTGGACTTAATCGTCTTAACCTTGATGTGTTCACTAGTTTGGTTAAGGATTTGGTAAATTATCAGAAAAACCTTTGAGATTATCGAACGTATTGTGTTTTGAATATTCTCAGTAGACTTCAGAGCATGCAAGCAACTGAGTTGGGTCCTCTCAACTTCAGAGCAGGCAAGTAGGGTGCTCTGAACTTCAGAGTAGGGAACTTGGATACTCTGAACTTCAGAGCAGACCAGTTGGATTAACATTCAACAATTAACAAATTTTCTACTCCTTTAATCTTACCTTCTAATAGCAGCTATGTTGATAACTTTTATCTCCTGTGGGATATTTAGATTTTGCACAAAAGTAACCTTTTGTAAATCAACAGATTTTTCTCTTTCCTTTAGAGGAGCTCTGTATAGTCTTATCATTCATTGAAAAAGTCTAAATTTGACATTTTACCGAGAAAAAGATATGGATGTTCCTCTGATTATGAAGAATATTTCAATTTTGGTCCATATTGCCATAAATAAGTCCCAACTCCCTTAAAACAGTACCCGAAATGTGCGGATTTTGCAGAAATAGCAAGTTTGAGAATATAACAAAATATTTGAGAATGCGTTTTATGCCTTGTTACTATACATTTCCATCAACTTATGAGAAAATAAATGTTATTGTTGTTAGTAATGGCATCAAATATAGTAGTAAATGGCCCGATTCCTCAGTTCTTGGATCTGACCGTTCCAGGTCAGCAACCGGCACTTTCACCCGGTCAGGAGTACAAGTACTTTTAAGAATTATTCGGGAACGAAAATTAATCTTGCTGCGACCCCAATGATAGAAAAAAACGAGTGGAAATCACATGTGTCTTTGTGACCTGCCATTATAAGTTTCAGTCTACTTCAAGATGTAGGAAATGAACACTAATACAGTGCTCACTAAAATTTGAAAATGGTGGTCTAGCTGTAGTTTACGACCCCAATCGAAAATAATTATTGTATTGAAAATTTAGCCTGAATTTCAGCCATCTCCTCTTGTTCATTATTGATTACTCAAAAATCAAACAAATCTAGATAGATTACTTTATTTCACATGTAGAATGACACATTCCCTAAATATTCACAAGGAATAGCAACATTACATGTATGTGGAATTACTACTCAAATTTTAACCATTGCACTTCAATCAACAACACCCATACCAAGTTTTTATAATTCTAAAGATCCTCAAGGAACTATTATTGAAAAGAAAATAATATTAAACATCATAATTGAAAGAAATTGTGGCTAAAATGTACAGCATGTATGTATGTGTGTTGTGTATGTATTATGGCTCCCCCTAGCACAAACCATGTATGACAAAATATGCTAGAACTCTATGTATTCAATACCTTAAGGCCTAGATGGCCCGAGTTCAGGCCACTCAGGGCCTCTTGTTTTATATACAAGCATGGTTTTATCACTAATTCTAGTCAAACCGGTTTTTAAATCACGTGGAATCAAGTAACATAAGATCTCGAGTTTCTCTGTACAAACATAACTTGCATAACTAGCGCGTGACTCATGTGGATACATGATACTATTTACAACATGAATTAACATTTCTTACGACCTTGGAGTGAATTTTTACAAGGAGTTACTGGTTTAGGAACCACCAAGCAGAGATAAACTGGGTTTAGCTTGAATATGCATGCTTGAAATGAATTCTTACCTTCGGATTCAAATAGTATGCTATTTAAGTCTGAGTATCGGGCACCAGACGAGTCGATGGTAGCGTTGTCGTTCCGCGACAAATGAACACATTACGCCTGTTCATGAACAAATTACGCCTGTTCATGAACACATTACGCCTGTTCTATATAACTTGCACTGGTTGCCGATCGAACAAAGGATTATATATAAATTACTGCTACTAACATATAAAGCTCTAAATGGTTTAGCCCCCAAATATATATCTGACCTTATCAGTATTTACGTACCTAGACGTAATCTCCGGTCTGCACTAAGTAAACACCTAGTTCTACCAACTTATAACTTACGCACTTATGGTTTCAGGGCTTACTCTTATGCTGCACCCTCTCTGTGGAATTCGGTTTGCTCCTTCTGTGTCTAGTTTTAAGGGACTAATCAAGAGCTATCTTTTCAGAAGAGCCTATCATGATATGTAAGAAATTGAGGACTGGACTTTGAGAGATCATTCGATCATTAGTTAATTATAAATTAGCAGAACGTTTATTTAGTTGTAGTTAAGTCAATTATACATGTACATATATTTATAAACGTACTTATAGGTTAGCTAGGTCATTTTAACTTTTTAAACTTCTTGTAAGCCATATATTGTAAGGCAGTTTACATTTGTAAAGCGCTATTGGGCAATGTGTATTGGAAATAGCGCTATATAAGTACATAAATATTATTATTATTATTATTATTATAGCGTTGTCGTTCCGCGACAACAAGTCCGTTGAACCTCCAGGACGCAGGACTTGTGCAAGCTTTAGATAGTACTGAAGACGATGTGGAGGTACTGTGCCAGCCAACATAGCTCATAATGTCGGCAGTAATTCTGGCAAGCGCACTCTGGCTTATCACTGGAAAACTCAACCGATTTCCATAGTATGTAAATAATTTGGAAATAGTTTGGAAATTTATTGTAAATCTAAATTTCCAAGAAAAACGGACATTTCCAAGGTATGGATTTCACTGGAAATAAGTTGGAAATCAAGTGCAATGGGAGCGAAGGTTGTTTGGAAACAATTTGGAAATAACCTCGATTCTTTGGAAGTAGTTTGGAAATTGTATCGATATATCTTTGGAAATACATTGGAAATCATAATTTAACTTACTTGTAAATATTTTGGAAATCAATCTAGTTTTTTGTTGGCATTTTACTGGGCCTTATTTGGAAATAGTTTGTAAATACAAACAAGAGGTTTGGAAATAGTTTGTAAATTAAAACAGATTAATTTGGAAATAGTTTGTAAATACGAACAAGAACTTTGGAAATAGTTTGTAAATTCAAACAGATTAATTTGGAAATAGTTTGTAAATACGAACGAGAAGTTTGTAAATAGTTTGTAAATTCAAACAGATTAATTTGTAAATAGTTTGTAAATTAAACAGATTAATTTGGAAATAGTTTGTAAATTAAAACAGATTAATTTGGAAATAGTTTGTAAATACGAACAAGAAGTTTGGAAATAGTTTGTAAATTCAAACAGATTAATTTGTAAATAGTTTGTAAATTAAAACATTAATTTGGAAATAGTTTGTAAATACAGACAGATTAATTTGGAAATAGTTTGTAAATACGAAAAAGAAGATTGGAAATAGTTTGTAAATTAAAACAGATTACTTTGGAAATAGTTTGTAAATACGAACAAGAACTTTGGAAATAGTTTGTAAATTCAAACAGATTAATTTGGAAATAGTTTGTAAATACGAACGAGAAGTTTGGAAATAGTTTGTAAATTCAAACAGATTAATTTGGAAATAGTTTGTAAATTCAAACAGATTAATTTGGAAATAGTTTGTAAATTAAAACAGATTAATTTGGAAATAGTTTGTAAATACGAACAAGAAGTTTGGAAATAGTTTGTAAATTCAAACAGATTAATTTGTAAATAGTTTGTAAATTAAAACATTAATTTGTAAATAGTTTGTAAATACAGACAGATTAATTTGGAAATAGTTTGTAAATACGAAAAAGAAGATTGGAAATAGTTTGTAAATTCAAACAGATTAATTTGTAAATAGTTTGTAAATTAAACAGATTAATTTGGAAATAGTTTGTAAATACGAAAAAGAAGATTGGAAATAGTTTGTAAATTCAAACAGATTAATTTGTAAATAGTTTGTAAATTAAACAGATTACTTTGGAAATAGTTTGTAAATACGAACAAGAAGTTTGGAAATAAATTGTAAATACTAACAGGATTTTTTGTAAATAGTATATTGGACCATTTAATGCACTTTTGGGATGATGGTCAGAATTAAGACTGAAATTCACCCACACTGAAATGTACGAATTAAGATAACAAAGTTAGTAAGCTTTGTAATTATTCATATTTAATTGTATCATGACTTTCTTTTACATTTGAAATTGTTAATATAATATTCAAATAAATAACAGAACAGTATGAAATGATAAATTATCAATAGAACAGAGTCTAACATATATAAACATTTAAATACAGTAAATAACAGCCTTATATACATAATTCAATTTACCCTCAGGTGCAGCATTGCATTAACAATTTACTTTCAATTAATATCCTGATTTACTCTGTAGATATATTCAACTAGCTTTTGCCACTATATATAATGATCATATGGTACATGTACTTTAATCATCAACAACAATTTATTTGTAGCAAGAAAATTACATTAAGAATGAAAGATTTAAACTAAAATTTAGATACAGGCAGTAAGTTTCTCGTTCTAATTGTATAAACACTATTGAAAAGGCTGCAACAAATGTTTCTTTAACATTGTACAAATCATGTACAGCATATGTTCCCTGTTTAAAAGCAGGCTTGTGAATGAAGACAATAATGCTATACATGTAGTGAAACTATAGTAACTACAATACTGTCACTTTATGCCAAATATATCAAAGGCTCTCTTTTTTGGAGCATTTAATTTTGTTTACTGTGCTTTCCCCCTTTTGTTTCTCTCAGGCTAAAAAAGTCATATATCATTGCATTATCAGATGAAACCCTTTTACTATTGAGTCATGTTTGACAAAAACATAAGATAAATATGAACCTTCAGGTAGGACCAAAGGTTCAAATTCTTTTTTTTTTAAAGCTACACATAGTTGCATCACAATTTAAGAGTTGTACGATACATGTATGTTATTCTAAAAGACTTGAAGAGTAAATTAAATTCATTCTTTAAGAAAAAAACAACATTCCGATTCAGATGTTTTAAATGAAAACTCATGGCTACTGTCAGTCCTTGTGGATTTTCCACAAAAAAATCAACACATCCTGTTTAGATCACAACTAAATTATCTCGAATATTGTCGGGAATTTGGATATGTTGCATATAATTACCAACTTTATTCCTTCACAAAGTTAAAACAAACATTATGTATTTTTTAGAAATCTGATCATAGCCTGATTTTCAGATGGTACAAGGTTATCCGTACACTTCCTTCTCCTCGCCGTCTGATGGACTTTGGCAGAAACAGTGTTCCTGATGTCATTTTCATCAGAGTGAATGTTTCATTTTTAGAGAATTGAGGTATGCAGAGTTTGTAGGTGAAACCAATAAGGCGGAAGATACGGACAGACTTGATAGAACAGAGAGGAACTGGTAGTGGGATCTCCCTCCTCCCTAGTGCATTTAAAAAAAAAAATTATAAATCATTACTGTAGATCCCATTTTCTCCCCCCCCCCTAATATTTCTGGACATTTCACCCTCTATACATATTTTAGCCGTTTCTCCCTCCTCCCTGTTCTGTTCCTCACACCTCTTGACATGGCTTTGGAGAAAGCGTTCAAAACTTTCAGCATTTACTAATTATTTCCCGAACAGAGAAATGCATTATTATCCTTCGTTTGCCGGAAGAACGTTGGCCATCATACAATGTAGCTGCATATACAGGTGACGACCAGGTCGAAAATCTATATATAGCCTTCTACAACTTCTACAGCTCACACTTTCATGCACTGCAGAATATATTCTACAGCTTCAAACTTATTGAAACAGAAGGTGGAGAAACATATTGCCCTCAGACATGTACCAGGAAAATCAGATAGGAAGCGCTATCAATACCGCGATGTTTGTTAATCTACACACATGTACGTACAGGTTAGGGTTTTGAAAAATCACTACCGGTAATCTTCCTCCGCTTTGTATGCCATAAAATCTAATGTTTCCTAGATTTTTGGCATTTAGAATACCAAATCATTCATGAAATGTAATGATTTTTTTTACAGCAGTGAACACACATACATGTACTGAGTATGTCATGGCAATAGTTTCACGACATTTAGGCAAATATTTGTTTTCAGATTTTTTAACACACTTGATTTTGACATACCGGTATATTGAAAGTACAACAAATCCGGTAATAATTTTAGAGACCATTCGCTTGAAATACAGTACTGTACGAAAAATCCTGTTTAAAACGTTTCTACTGCCCAAAGAACCAGAGCAGCTCAAACAGGATAGCCTTCTGGGCAATCGACATAAGTTCGAACCTGTAAAACATATTCTGCAGTGCATAAAGTTGTGTGTTTATCATTTCTGGTGAGCTGTAGAAGTTATACAATGTAGAATGCTACATATTCTAGATTCTCAACCTAGTCGTCACCTATACATGTAGATGCAGCTGTGATGGCCAAGGTCCTTCTGGGGAACAAGGATAATAATGCATTTCTCTGTTCGGGAAATAATTCAGAAATGCAGAAAGTTTCGCATGCTTTCTTCAAAGCCATATCAAGTCTGTCTGTATCGTCCACCATTTTGCTTCCCCTTCAGGCTCCTGACTATAGCTACACATACCACAATTCTCTACAAATGAAACCTTCGCTCTGATTGGTCGAAATGAAACAATGGCCAGAACACAGTTTCTGCCAAAGTCCATCAGATGGGGAGGGGGAGGAAGTGAGCGGACGACCTCGTACAGTCTCAAAATCAGGCTAACCTGATCATAAAAAGTGAAGAAACAATCTTTGCTCTCAAATTATCGTTATGCATGCCTACACCGTAAGTCTGTTTCTGTGTTTGCCTCCGGTAAATTGTACACTAGATGTCAGTTATGCACCAATCTTCCTATCGATGAAACTCATTTGAATTTCCTGCATGCTGCCATCTCGGATTTTATGATGTCATAGTATTGCCCCTATTGTCAGAAAATAATAGCACTTCCATTGTGTAACAATTGGAACAACACAGTGACGTCATGAGATTAGCCTGCAATGCAGACGTTTCTAGTGGTTTTCCCAGCTTTCGTGGAGGTTTTCCGCTTGCGAAAGAATTTCAGACAAGTTGGAATGGGGTGAGGACAAAAAGCGAGAGAAGCAAGGAGGGGAAAAGAAGAGGGTGGAGAAGAAAGAAACGCCTGCCCACAAGGCCTATGATTTTGAAATTTTTTGAATGGTACCAATCATTCGTTCATCCACATCGCATTTCGAGGAAAACTTCAGACTAATAAGCGAAAGGTTCTACGACCAAATTTAACTGCACAAAAAAATATTTCATGCCTTCCGTATTAAAACTATGAACTTCCTGTTGCATATGTGAAAACTATGATGGTGACTGATTCTGTTTTTTGAATTTATTGCGAAAGTAAAGTGCCGTTTTCAGCAAACAATGCTGTGAACGAACCCAACACTCGCATCAGATTGTTTACCAAATTGAAATCTTGGTGGCGGTCAAATTGCTATAGAAAACTTGTTACAAAAAACACTAATTAAAATCACTTGATAACAGAGAAGTTATGTTGATGACTTGGAGGTTGATAACGCCATTAATTTTGGAGGAAATGTACATTTTCTGAGGCCTACAATAAGTGAGGAACATTTTGACAGATCAGACATGCATATCTAATTAGGTGTTTTTAAAAATCACAGGCCTTGCGGGCAGGCTTTCCCACCCATCTCCTCCCCTCCCCCTACTTCCTTTTTGTCTTCGCGCCATTCTTCCATTGTCCAAATATATTGCGGTTTGCCAAATAAAATGCCTGTATCATGAGATCCAAGATGCCGATGCATAGAAAATTCAAATGAGTGTTATCGACAGGAAAATTGGTGCATAAATGACATGTACAGAGTTCTCCCGAAGCACTAGGAACTTTCTCTGTGTACTCTACTTGATGATGCCAGCTACAAGTTTTCTTTTTACTTACCGCTATTAACGGTAGAAGCCTGGATTTGAAATAAATGCCCCTACTATGCGTAGTACTATACAAACTACTATGTGTACTACTACATGTATACGAACGCTGCATCTAGTGTACAAACATTGTCTCTCAATGTATTTAGGCATCTATATACAAACACTTGAGAACAAATATTGTTTTCAGCTAAGGTTCCCTTTAATAATTATTTTACGAGGAGCCATGTGATTACTTGTTAATAAAATAGAGGGCAGCAAATATCTTGACAATAGTGGAATAAATTGTAAAGTGCATTCTATCTCATGGAAAAACCGGGTTAGTGTTGAATATCAAACAACATGAGCACAAGACAATTCTTCTTGTTCAAGAAACTGACTTCACTTGTTATTACTCAGGCAAGGGCAAACGTTTATAAACCAATCAAAAGAACAACATTTTGCTGCCAATGAAGAAAAAAACCTCCAGTAATGGGAACGTAAAAGAACGACTGAGGATGTAAACAAACCTATGGCGGTAACCACCCTCAGTGTCGGCAAAGAGTTGGCTTGGGGTAAAATTATATAGCCTGGGCAACTAGTGAATAAGAGCTCAAATTCTTAATTATTATAACCACACTACAGCTAGTTACATAATTTTTTGTAGTTGATAGAATGCGAAAAAGTGCTGAAAAATCGGTAGAATAGAAGCAGTGGAAATTAAACGATATGGTACCAGGTATTTGTAAATTGGTAGATATATATTGACACAATAATCAGTTCCTGGTCAGATCTCGAATAAAAACTAAGGTCTCATCTCAATATAAATACATGTACCCCTGGTGTTTATTTGAAATCATCCTGCTCATACAGATACCTGGCTTTAATATTCCAGAAAATGTTGTAAGCATAATTTTGATAAATTATATCTTAGCTGGACAGGCATTATTAAAACATGAGTATATACATGTATTATCCTAAATTAGCCTAGTTTATATTTTTATATAGTTACAATGTACATGTAAATCTTATCTGTGGTCTTCTCCCATGTGTACTCAGCCAACCAGCAATCTTGTTGCTAAGCGCTTTCGTAATGTACATGTATGTACAAAGTCGTGTATTCCAGTCCTGTTAAACTACATGTACATTGCATCTTTGCTTTTCTGGCATACACATATGCTGAAAAAAAAGGAAAAGTACAATTGTTAGCAGTGTTCTAGCCACTTAATTTACATTATTTTGGGAATTTAAGACATTGTCTTTGATTTTCAAGTTGTCTGTGTGCCTATTTCTTCCCTGATATTGAAGCTGTGTAGCTGTGCTCGTATAATCACAGAACACGTACAGCTCATCCTAAGGATCACAAAGCTCGAAAGCTATGTCAGAACATTAGTTTCCCTTAGCAAAAAGAGTCTAAGAATCGCAGGCTATGATCATAATATTTTCACACATTTATGCAAATACATGTATGATTCATATACTCCACTTGGCAATGGAGTCATAAACTACGACTTGTACAGAATTACATAGTCTTTAAACCCCAGAACATTGTTCCCATCATCTTGGCCCAGTGGGGAGATCAATCCAAATCATGAACTTCTCTACTGATGCGAAATCTAAGAGTTACATCTACAATGTATACAGTGGCTGGCGAATGAATTGAAGGTCGTTCCAGGTCAACAAGTTGAGTTTTGACGTGTAGTGACATTAAACAGTGTGATTTCTATTGTTTTGTAATTATTAAAATCATGTGTTACGTGGCACTGCTGTGGCACTGTTCCTTTAAGTTCTCAAAGGAGTCCAGCCTACACAAATGCAGTATTCAACATTTACCTGTTCATCAGAAAAAAACAGACCATGCGAAAACCTACAGAGGTGCATGTTGACAGATAAAAATAACCTTGAATTTGTAATGACTTGGAACCACAGGGCTGACTTAGCCTGGACCTGGCTAAATTACATGTTGGTTTTTATGGAGGTAGGAAAACTAGAGAAACCCCCCCCCCCCCCCAAAAAAAAAAAACTTGGAGCAAGGACAAAATACCAACAAACTCAACTGACAAAATTAATGGTACCCCAATTGAGATTCGAACCCGGGGCCACAAATGAGGCAAAGTGATACCCTGGAAATACATACGTACAGTACCGCCCAGAAGTATGTTAACATCTACACATGCGTTTTTCGCGTGAGACTGAGATGTGAGTCAATAAAATACTGTATGTTTATTAATTTTATTACAACATGGCCCGTGTGATGAAACTTTAAGACGACAAGCGGCGCTTCATGCACTTAAACTTTTCAAGATTTAGCAGTCCACTAGAGTCTATTTTCATTTGGCACACTTCAACAAACACTCTCTAATTGTTTATTTATTACAACATGGCCCACTGTGTGATGAAACTTAACACGACAAGCGTGCTTCATGCACTGAACTTTTCAAGATTTAGCAGTTTATTTTCGTTTCACACTTCAAGCCAGCCTCTTGTCTGTTTATTTCATGGCAAATGCTAATACTGCCGGCAAAAGTTTATTTTTGTTTCACACTTTCAACTGAGCCATGCAGCGTCTTTGTCTGTTTATTCCATGGCAAACGATAATACTGCCGGCGAAAGTTTATTTTCGTTTCACAGTTCAAGCCAGCGTATTGTCTGTGTATTCTACAGCAAACGCTAATGCGTTTATTTTCATCACATACATGTACTTCAAGCCACAGTCTTGTCTGTCTATTCTACGACAAATGACGGAAAAAGTTTACCGGTATTTTCGTTTCACACTTCAAGCTAGCGTCTTGTCTGTTTATTCTACAGCAAATGCTAATGCTGCCGGCAAAAGTTTACCGGCATTTTCGTTTCACACTTCAAGTCACCGTCTTGTCTATTTTTTCTACCGCAGTCCCGCAGTCCTTAAAATAGTTGATATACAGCAAACGCTAAAGCAACAGACGGCAAAAGTTTAAATTCATCACACACTTCAAGCCACGATCTTGTCTATTTATTCTATGACAAATGCTAATACTGCCGTCTGGGCATATGGATTCACCAAGGCCCAGGGCTGGTTTACAAATTCACAAACAGTTGGCTTTCAAATGGGCCATACTATGTATTCAAATTCAAATAAAAGTTTAGTTTACAAATCCAACTGACAATTATCAAAAATCAAACATCTTAGAACAACAACATTCCTAAATATTCATGATATGGGAAATAGAAAATTGTTCTGATAAAAGATCATGCTGAATTTTGTCGTTCTAAATTGTTTGATATGCAAGTGATTTTCACTTGATCCTTGACACACCAACAGTTGTAGTCAAATGTATATTAATTTATATGTCTGTGGCCATTGCGGCAGTTGAACCCTGGCCCTGGGTCACATGCATAATGTATACATTGTTTTCCATACTGAAATGTTTTGTAATGAGACCTGAAATAACCACAAAAGGCTGATCAAAGCAAGGACCCGGCTAAATCACTGATTCAATTGGAATTTAGCATGTTGGTTTTGTGGAGGAAGGAAAACCAGAGAAAAACACTCGGATGCAAGGGCGAGATACCAACACATTTGACTCACATATCATTATATGCTGATATGGCGCCGCTTTCGGGGATCGAACCTAGGCCACAGACGAGAACCACTGCGCCACTGTTTTTGCATAGTAAGTTCGTCCATGAAATACTCATTTACTTTTTGTTAGTACTATCAAGGGACCTGCTGATCAACATATCTACTTGAAGGTAAATTAGGAATTACTTTAATTAAAACTGACTTACCGTCTATCATCTTCGAACTGTTCTTAGTGTTTTGTTTTCCTCCAAAGATACCAGCCCATAAATAGCCATTCACGGTTCAATCGACGTCTTGATGAGTTCTTAGCTTGGTTCCAAAACTCTTAAACTAGCTAACCTTGTGTAAATCCATTGAAGACCGCTCAGAACTGCGTAAATATTCATCGATCATGGACGTGGAACCGTTGAACTTCGTTCGACCGCCGAACCTGATATACTCATAAGCGTTGCCGCTGACCGAGTTACAGTACTGTAGTTACCAGTCTCTACTTGTGCACAAGGAGACACGGTTGTACTCGCGGAACATTGATCTTCCGGGTTATTCTAATGATATTATTTCGTACTTTCGAATTATTTTCATCCATTAATACATAAGCATTTACATGCTAACTTCCTCGCAAAGTAGAGACTATTTAAATAGTTATCCGCATATACCGTGTAGCGCGAACATTTTGTGGGTTTTAATTTTCGCGGATTTTGCGGATTGCCTCTATCGGCAAAAATAAGTTCCGGCAGAAAAAAAACTCCCGCAAAATAATACTCCTCAAAAATTTACCCTCTTCAGTCAAATAAACAACTCTGCTTTTTCGATATAAACTTGCATTACTGAGACGATATTGGACTAAATAGTAACTATTTCCGAGCTTTGCGTAAATAGTTTTTATCTAATAGAAACAAAACTACCATTGCATTGCCGTTCAAATGTCTGTGGTACAATGTTGTACAGCAACGGCATCTTAAAGCAAGTGAATACATTCTTCTGTACCAGAATTGTCTCATATTTGCTCCAGTATACCTGGAGACAATACTCTGCTAATCTAAGTAGTTATTTTTTTGTATTTCATCATGAGAAAGTTGATAATTTTGGGCTTGACAGTGCCCCTTTAATATAAAGTTATAAGCTTAGTTAGGGCGGGCTGCACAAATTCCGGATGGATAAATTAACTTCAATATACTATAGACTGACATCCCGATAAGCAGAACCGTTTCTTCTCTTCACACGCAACATATAATAACTTATATTAGGTTTGTTGATTGCCTGCAACTACCTGCAGCTGCTGAGAAATGCTGAACAAATGGCAGAACTGCACAATGGTACTCAGTCTCCACTTACCTCCTAGCACCACCCTTTTGCATTTCCAAAGTGTATTTTGGGGCTCCCTTTTTACATTTCCAAAGTATTTCGGGCTCCCTTTTTTGCATTTCCAAGCAATTTCCAAATTAAAGTTGTGACTATCTCTATCTACATTTACAAACAATTTCCAAAGTGCTGTGAGCTTCATTCTGTTGCATTTCCAATTTATTTTCAAAGTAAGTCGAAACTATTTCCAAATAATTTCCAAAGTATTAGACGGGCCCCCTTTTTGCATTTCCAAAGTATTTCGGGCTCCCTTTTTGCATTTCCAAGCAATTTCCAAATTAAAGTTGAGACTATTTCCATCTACATTTACAAACAATTTCCAAACTAGCTCAAGACTATTTCCAAACTATTTCCAAAGTAGTTCGGGATAATTTCCAAACCATTTCCAAAGTACTGTTAGCTTCATTCTGTTGCATTTCCAATTTATTTTCAAAGTAAGTCGAAACTATTTCCAAACAATTTCCAAAGTATCCAAGCTAATTTCCAGCTAATTTCCAAAGAACTGATTTAAAATTTCTTTTTAGTTTCCAAATTGTTTCCATACTATCACTCAATCATTTTCCATATTATTTCCAACATCGGTTTTGTTGGTGCGACCTTGTACAAGTTTCCAAAGTATTTACAACGTTAGATACATTGGAAATTCATCGTACCTTAATTTACAAACTATGGAAATAATTTGGAAATGAATTTACATACTATGGAAATTACATTCTCCAAAGAAATTACATACTATGGAAATAGTAAAAGTTTTCCAGTGTTATAGCGCTGCTATTCTTTTCAATTCCTTGGATCCTGACTTCAAACAGCTTGCAACATCTACTACTACGCTCTCTTCTAATACTTTGCCTACCAGGCTGGCTTCTATTAAGCATAAGCTTCGTAACGTTTTTCTTCCGCACATCTCCTCTGTTAACCATCTAGAGGAGCTCCTCTGCTATAACTGTCGCTCCTCGTTTCACTGCTGCTGCATTTCGTGTGCCGCGTCCAGGGCATAGCTCCTTCCATTGCGCATATAGTCTTCTAGTAAGTATATTTGTTTTTGATTTGATTTCATATTAATTCTCTTTATATTGATTCCAATTACTCATTATATCTTGTAATGTTGTAGCTCGTGCGTTATATTTTCCCATACTTCCTTCCTTTCCATTACGTTTTATTTGTAACATAGAGGGCCGCATGTTAGATAACTATGTAAGGTCAATGTGTCTTCCCTCTGTAAATAAAGAATATAAAGAGGTTATTACACGGAAACTTGTGTAATACGGCTGAGTATTTTTACGAGTCAGTTTTATTTTTTCGAGCCTGAAAGGCGAGAAAAAATAAAATTGACGAGTAAAAATTGCCAGCCGTATTACACAACTTTCCGTGTAATAAATGGTTTATTATACGACAGCTAACACGAACAAAAAAGGTTTGTTTTGGCTTACCTTACTGCTCTGTTTGACAAGAACTCTCGAGAGAATAAACCTCTCAGCCTCAGTTGAAGTCAAATGTCGGGGCGGGCGCGCATTGAAAAAGTTTTTCCCGCGCTAAAAGCTGATTGGCAGTTACTCAAACAGCCCCATTTCGATTGGCTCGCGCGCTTACAAAACCTTTTAAGTGTTGAATAAACCTGTGCTAACCGGTTTGTGACCCGTGTAATACGGTCTCATATTTGCACTCGTTTTAGCCCGTATTTGCACTCGAAAACGCCAAGTCGTATAATAATGTATTGTATTGTACTCCCTGACATGGCTAGAGTAATAGCAGCACCGGCCCTGAAGCTGTACAAGGTTTCACCTTCATAAAGGTCAGCCTCCTGCAGGTACCATCGTAAGCGAGATTGCAAGGCGGAGGCATCTGCTTGTTCACAACCGTTCCTTTTGCATGTGGCGAGGTTGGGCGGAAAAGAAAACCACTTGATAGATCCACACCCAGAACGGCCGAGATAGCTACATACAACTCTATCGCCTTTACAGGGCAAAGAGACAGATTAGAATGACATGATTGAACAGGAGTCCGTTATCGCAAAGGAATCTCATAATATCTTGCGTTTTTACGATGTCGAGATCATTGGCAATGTCACCACTAAAGAATAAGGTTTTTTAAAAAATGTTGTAAAGCAGAGATACCAGGGGTAGCCATCTTCTCCTGGATGTGGCGTGAAAGTTTGAGTAATTTCCGCGGAAATAGAGGTGTCGCTTGCCTGCCCACCGGGGGGTTGATAGCAGCCTTTGTTCTGCGGTGAAAGCTTTGAGAACCCTGAAGCGGCAGCGTCCCCCAACGCTAAAGCAGAGTTCCAATCACCCTCTCGTCCCGCATCTTTAAAAATCAACTGTTACATACGAGAGCCTGACTGGATATTCGCAACTAGAGATCGCATGTTTACCGAGGTGGGGACATGAGACTGTGTGGACTTGCGTTTTTCCGCGTGAATCTTTCCAGGCGAGAAAACGTCCCGAGGGGTTGCATTGAACAAAGTTTTGTTACCTGGAAGGGTAACCAAGAAGTTGAAAGACTCCTTCTTAAGGGATTGTTTCTGCTTAGCGTACGCCATGCCCTGCAGCTGCTTAAGGCGAATTGCAGAGAGGTCGACAGCAGAGATGGACCACCAGGCGGGGGGAAGAGTAGCTCTACGAAAACCGCACATCTGGAAAAATCTGAAGTTGTCATCGTTAGCACACTGGCAGACGGGACACTGGACAGCAGGGACGAAAATACGTGCAACTGGGGGCAGACCCTATAAGCATAAAATGAGAAAATGGATACTATGGAAAACGATCCGAAAGGACCAATCACAACGAAATACTGAGAGGTAGTTTTAATCAGTGACTAACGAATGCATGGTGCTCAAGCAAAAATAGATTTACGTTAAAAAACGTTTTCTGACATTAATAACAGTTTAAACAAAATCGAATTACACCATAGTACTAATATTCACTTCCTTAAATTTGTTAAGTGGATGGTTGTCGTATCACGTGATCGATGATGCCATAATTATATAAAATCATTTAAGTGAAATGCGGCTGCGACGATAACATATGAATATAAAGTAACCCTGCTAAAACATTACTCCTTCCGCAGTGTTTCCGATCACGCTTAGAGAAAATGACTATCATGTAAAGATAAGGAGATATTAAGGGTGCAAAAAGTCACGTGACCTATTTTGCATATTTTCGCCTTAATTACTCGTTAACGAAACATTGTAGTCATCGTTTCTAAGCTGATTTAGGTAAAAGGCTTCAACCTTAACTAAACACATCCACTCATCATCCTAGCTGTTTTAAACTCGGAGCCGCGTTTTTGATTTACTGATTTCGTATTCTAAGTCACGTGACAGACCACGTGACACATTTTACTACACACAAACCACTTAAGGTAGTCAAGAATTGTGATATCTATTATCGTGAGAAACTTGGCGTACTTACCATACTCGGTTGTGCTGAAATAAGGAAGAAAACAGTTTTTACCCGAAATTTGACCACTGAACCAGGCCTTAACATGCTTGAGCCTGCAAAAGAGCTTGATCTGGGTGTTTGTTTAGAAAGAGTTATTCAAGTTTTAATTTTTGGTACTGTGTTTTACTGAGGACATGAGACATCTGATATGTTTTTGTTGACCTAAATTGGTGTTGTTTTGAAGAAAAAGTGCGCACTTTTGGCAGTGAGCTAGTTAATGGATACCTATGTCGTCGCATATGAAGAGCCGGTTTCCGCGTCATAGACCCCAGACCAGAGTAAATAAGAGTCACTCCTGTCGCGCCTTCTTATTTAAGGGGGGTAGGGTAAAAACCTAGTTTGCCTTATCCTGGTCATATTTACGTTTTCAAACTTGAATAACTCTTTCTAAACAAACACCCTGATCAAGATATTTTGCAGGATTGAAGACCTTCGGTCATAGACCCCAGACCAGAGTAAATGAGAGTCACCCCTGTCGCGCCTTCTTATTTAAGGGGGTAGGGTAAAAACCTAGTTTGCCTTAGACCTGCATGGTCATATTTACGTTTTCAAACTTAAATAACTCTTTCTAAACAAACACCCTGATCAAGATCTTTTGCAGGATGGAAGATCTTCGGTCATAGACCCCAGACCAGAGTAAATGAGAGTCATTCCTGTCGCGCCTTCTTATTTAAGGGGGTAGGGTAAAAACCTAGTTTGCCTTATCCTGGTCATATTTACGTTTTCAAACTTGAATAACTCTTTCTAAACAAACACCCTGATCAAGATATTTTGCAGGATTGAAGACCTTTGGCCATAGAACTCATACCAGAGTAAACGCCTTCTTATTTGTGGGGGTAGGATAAAAACCTAGTTTGCCTTATGCTAGTATTATAGTGGCAACTTCTGATTTGACTGGGGTAGGGTAAACACATATTTTGCAATATTCTAAGCATATTTAGAACTTCAAACGCCGTGAATAACTCTTTCAAAACAAACATCTAAGCAAAGATATTTCGCTCCCAAATAAATAATCGTTAGCATAGAGACTTAGGGTAAGAAATGGCTGTTTGCATCCCTAATGTTGTTCTATCTACTTGTTGCGACAATAAAAGTACGTGGTCATGAAATTGGGGGGTGGCGTGTGTTTGAATACCAAAGAACTTGGCTGCTTACTATTTAACATCAAATGATCTGGTTGGAAATTTAAGAAAAAATAGAAATGGGAAATAAAATAAATTTCAACATAACAATGATACGCGCTTGCAACGGAACGACCGAAAAGAGCGGGGAAAGTGAATATATATATCTCCGAACAAAATGACTAACACGTTCTCTTAATAACACACACAAAAAACCACCTTGTATCTCAACTTGTGGTTGAACGAAATGACGCGTACCATGCATGTGTTAATGTTTTCCAATATAAATGGTAAGCACCCCTGGCTTGCTCCTAACACGTTCTCTTGATAACACTCACACAAAACCACCTTGTATCTCAACTTACGGTTGGAATGAATGACTATTTAAGGTTGCATTTAATAAAGATTGCAGTTACAAAACGTCTATCCATTTATTAGTACGGAATATATGTGAACGTATTCGTGTTTGTAAAAGTAAGGTCATCACTATAAATCGTGGGGCATTAAGCAAACTGCTGCAAATGATTAACCCAATATCCATGCATGAATGCACCTTTTTGAGAAGTTATGACAGTAGTTCCAGCGTGTTTTGATATTAGTAATATAAAGTTTATCCAACTTGGCCTGGCCCTAGCAGCTTAGCTTGCCCGGCTTTATTAGCATGACCTCATATACTCATCCACCGCGTCTATCCCATATGAGGTCATGTTACGGTTTGTGTTTGACATAGGACGTCATTTTAAAAGGACGCCAACAAGTAATCGGTTGAGATGGGCCTAGATCAAGAAATACTTTGTGTCTGTAATAAATCATTTTTCCAAATAGGTCCAGCGTTCGTGGCCGTGTTAAATATATGAATTTGATCCCTCCTGTCACTCTTATGTTCCTTTCTCTTACTTCCTTTATTGACATAGCCTTGACAACCTGACTTTTCAACCGGCTGAGTCAGGTAACATTCCTCAAAGCTTTGGCGTATTAAAGTGAACTCCGCGTCTCCATGATGTGAACTTCCGGGGTGAACTTGCTTTCGTGAGGGCAGTGCAAGTCCGATAAGGGACTTCCTTTCCGAAAACGTGTAAACTCAGTTAAATGTTCTCTAGATAAGTGTGCAAATTCATGAACTGAAGTCCATAGGTTGATCGTGTCTGTTGTCCCTGCATGCTATATTGTGTTGAACGTGATCTGTGCAGTACGATAATAGCGATAAGAGAATTACGTGCAGCAAGTGTATGGAATGTGCTCAATTGAAAGGGTGCGCAGGATATGATCTCAAATACTTGAAATGTTGTTCCTGTACTGGAATGGAAACGCCTTCGTAAACTAAAGGGTATACATACGGTAGAATTAAAATATATAAACCAAAGCGTGTATGACTGTATTTAACGTCCTCTATGGGTATGCAATTTGTGGCTTTGTTGAACTTTTATTCTGGTTTAGCAACAGTGTTATTGCAAAACCTGCGACTGCATTCACAAGTGTATAAACGCAGTAACACTTGAAAAGTTTCATTTATAATGTCGCGGAGCCTGGATGGATTGATCTGAACTTCATAGACGTACAAGAATGGTTCGTAAAAGGGAAAGGTCTCCAGCTTTTGAAACGCCGTATGTTAAAAACGGATTTAGCAATATAGCAAATTTCTAAGGGCATAAAGTTCATTTTTTTCTTATCAAGTTTTATCTTTTCAATACAAGAGGTTATAAAAGATACGTCGAAATTATCTGATCTGATCTATCCGTTGTTTTTCTCTCGAACGTTCACACCGTTTCTTCTTTGTAGAACAAAATAACATTTAGCGACCTTTTCTAAAATAATTATAAGAAATTCGTTGTATATGTTATGTAAAACATACATAGGGCATGTTTCTCAGTTACCACAGTACTTTGTATACACATATGTAGGAATCTTTTAAATAGTTTTTAAATCATACGCTTTCTAAGTCAGTTTCGGATTACTGCGCATAAATAGGTTTGCCAAAGAGCATTATAACTGGGTGAACTCCGTACGGCGAACAAAATTTCAAATCTTTGAAATGCACACGGGTGTGAATTAATTCAAAATTGAACAAGATACCGTACGATAACCTGTTAATCACATACAGGTAAAATAACAATAAGCTCATGCCCTTTTGCAAAAGCGAAAAATAAAGGTGATGTTGCATGAGGCAATTTCGCGACGATTTTCAATGCAATTGACACAACTTTTAGTGCAACATTGATGCGGCATCAGGTATGTTACACGGGACGATTTTAGCGCAACATAGCTAGCACGTAGGCACCTAGACCCTCATTAAATAATACAATTTCCGTGTGCGTAGCAAACAGGTTTCTGGGACGACGTGGTGCGAAAGGTTAACGGCTAGGGTGTCACTCGAAGTAACCCCAGCAATGTTGCCTTAACGCAGATTGCGAGCGCGCCATGTTACACAATGTTGACTTTACGCGCAAGAATGCTGCACGAAAAATTGTTGTTAAGACATGCGCAAACAAGAAAACATTGTTGCGGAAACAGTTGATGCTAATGTGTCTTGGGTGAGCAAACGAGCGGATTTTGCTGCCCGGCTGAACAAACAAGAGACATTTCACAAGAAGTTGTTACTGTTATTAATTGTCTATTTATTTATTTTCTTTATGTTGAGGGCCACGTGTATAATTATATTATCTGTATGATATTTTAAAAGTATTACCTCGGCTGAACAAACCAAGCCACATTTCACAAGAAACAAATACGGCGCATGCGCCTTAATTACGTTCCTAGTACCTCCTCGACTAATTGAAAAATCGGAGGCTCTGATAAGACATTCTATGACATTGAAACTGCGCATGCCAGTAGGAAATTTACTTTGGCCCGTTACAGTACAATTAAAAAATCACAGAAATGAAACAATATGAAACAATATTATGTAGTGGACTTTGTACAAACAAATTCCACAAAATGATACGTATCAAACACTCGAATTTACATCTCTTCTTGTATCCGCCTTCAGTCGGTGCTGGCGAAGTAAAGCTGAGATTACCGTTGATTCAACATATTGACACGGTTTCTGTTTCAAAACTCTGGCTTGAACTGCACAAAAGCCTTGAAATTACCGTTCAATAAATCTACCTTAATTTAAACTTTGATCTTTACCATCGAAGAAGGGAATTTATTTTATTTTCTTCGCTTCGTAGCGTCCTCTTGTCTCTTGCCGTTAACAATAGGAAATGGACAATCTGAAATCTACAACGGTTTACTGTCTTGTTTTTCTCGGCCAATGGAAATCGAGATACAGGGCGACCGTCGGTGTACGTGAAGAGTTTTAACTTTTTGAACTTCTCGCAGTCGTTGTTCAACAGCCATTCACAATCTTGCTCTATTTGCAATTGTGTCTTACCAGAGCCTTCGATTTTTCAGTTAAGTTGAGGAAGCACTGGGAACGAGAAGGACGTGTGTGCAGCAAATGTAGCACAACCCTAAACTCGCTCCCAAGGATCTTTACACGCCTAATCCAAAATGGATTCGAAATATAAATCCTGGTTGTTGTTGTAATTTGAAACTGTCTTTATTAGTGTCTTAGTTGTTACTGTTATTATCTATTTATTTCTTTTCTCTATGTTGAGGGCCACGAGTATATTATCTGTATGATATTAAGTGTTACCCTCGATAAATAAAGCAATACAGGCTTGGACTTCGACCGCTGATTGGCTTGGCATTTCGCGCGCGCTGATTGGAGAATTTCGAATAATGCGAGCGGAGAACCATACATATAGCATGAGAGTGAAATGTTAGCGACACCGACCGCTGACAACCGACCGCTTGCTCGACCGCCCGCCCGTCCGACCGTGCACCAGCGTGCGGAACACGTGAGGTTTTCGAGTCCTGAATCGGGTGCTCGATTTTGTTTGGCTATTTAACGCCGTCCTATCAGTCCTTTTCATTCAATCCTCGGTTTATGGGAATTTGTGATTTTCTAAATTATCTCAATGAGCAGTATAATGTTTTTTGCCGTAATGCATAAAATATTCATCAGAATTTAGCATTTTTGCCTTTTTCAATGCTCGGATAAAAGTAGAACAACGTACGGTTGGAATTAATCGGGATCACACTTCAACCGTTAACCGTTCTTCAGCGATGATGAATCCAAGAAGGCGAATACTTCTCAAAATATGCGAATATATATTGGGCATATTTGTGGGTCACATGACCAGCCTGTACCAGGGGTTCTTTCGACGCCATTTTGGAATAGGCGCGTAAAGACTCCTGAGAACGAGGTTGGCACAGCCCTTATCGGAAGCAAATATGTTTCAGAAACATTGCTTCCCCAACAAATGTTTAGCGCCCACGAAAACCGGCTTTTAGCAAACATTGAAATTCGCAAATGTTTCCGTAACAATGTTTGCTCGTTTGCGCGTCGCGTGTAGTATTAAAGGCACAGGGAGCCCAAGCTCGATATTTGTGCACGTTTTTAAGCAGAATTGTATTGTTGATAATGGAATTAATTGTAACTGAAGAAATCTCGAGTATATATAGTGGCAAGGGAGAAACAGAAATCACTTACCGATTTCAACTGCTTGGAAATCACATGCGCTGTTTTCATCACAAAATAGAGAATCACGTTTGGGCCACATCGCTGTCTTAAAGCACTTTACTCTCTTCTAGGATACTTGACAATTCCAGCCAACATGAGGCTCATTTAAACTCGACAGAGTTGTCCAGAAATCGCCATTTTAATGCGTGGTATGTAAGAAATTTAGACTTTATTTCCAAGATTTCTTCGGTTATAATTAATTACACTATCAACAATACAATTCTGCTTAAAAACATGCACAAAGATATCACATTTAGCTTTATATTGTTCAAAAATGGCGTGACGTTGGCTTCAGTAGCGCGTTTGAACTATAATTGAAAACTTTCACTCCAATCACAGGCAGTTTTCTGCAGCTGTTCCACCTTTTGTTTTGCCAAGGGGGTTCCTACACGAGCGCCAGACTGAGTAGCTTACCTCTATGAGAGAACGGGGCTTGCTATTCATTCAATAATTTACCCAAGGAGGGTCACGGGCAGCCTAGGAAATCACTAGCTACGCACCGAAGATCTTTCATCCTTAAAAACATCTCGATCAGAGTATTTGTTTAGAAAGAGTTATTGAAGTTTGAAAACGTAAATATGACTAGGATAAGCAAACTAGGTTTTTACCCTACCCCCTTAAATAAGAACGCGCGACAAGAGTGACTCTCATTTACTCTGGTCTGGGGTCTATGACCGAAGGTCTTCAATCCTGCAAAAGAGCTTGATCAGGGTGTTTGTTTAGAAAGAGTAATGTTATTCAACTTTGAAAACGTAAATATGACAAGGATAAGGCAAACTAGGTTTTTACCCTACCCCCCTTAAATACGAAGGCGCGACAGGGGTGACTCTCGTTTACTCTGGTCTGGGGTCTATGACCGAAGGTCTTCAATCCTGCAAAATATCTTGATCAGGGTGTTTGTTTAGAAAGAGTTATTCAAGTTTGAAAACGTAAATATGACCAGGATAAGGCAAAATAGGTTTTTACCCTACTCCCCTTAAATAGGAAGGCGCGACAGGAGTGACTCTCATTTACTCTGGTCTGGGGTCTATGACCGAAGGTCTTCAATCCTGCAAAAGAGTTTGATCAGGGTGTTTGTTTAGAAAGAGTTATTTAAGTTTGAAAACGTAAATATGACCAGGATAAGGCAAAATAGGTTTTTACCCTACTCCCCTTAAATAGGAAGGCGCGACAGGAGTGACTCTCATTTACTCTGGTCTGGGGTCTATGACCGAAGGTCTTCAATCCTGCAAAAGAGTTTGATCAGGGTGTTTGTTTAGAAAGAGTTATTCAAGTTTGAAAACGTAAATATGACCAGGATAAGGCAAACTAGGTTTTTACCCTTCCCCCCTTAAATAAGAAGGCGCGACAGGAGTGGCTCTCATTTACTCTGGTCTGGGTTCTATGACCGAAGATCTTCTATCACGAAAAACATCTTGATCATGGTGTTTGTTTAGAAAGAGTTATTCAAGTTTTAATTTTTGGTACTGTGTTTTACTGAGGACATGAGACATGATGCTTTTGTTGACCTAAATGGGTGTTGTTTTGAAGAAAAAGGGCGCACTTTTCGCAGTGAGCTAGTTAATGGCTACCTATGCCGTCGCATATGAAAAGCCAGTTTCCGCGTTTGAAACTTCGAATTGGCAGCTAACTTCTAAAAGCTGCCAATTCGATTTGAATTGGCATCTAACTTCAGCCCGGTAAGGCTTAAAGAGTATTATCAAGAGCTAAAGCCTCTTTTACGGCGATGTCGGATGCCATAACAGCGGCGGGCCAGTAGTTAGACGCTACAACAGGGATCTCCTGAGGATTTAAGACGGATTTAAGACTCCATCCCAGGCAAATGAGGAGGCGTCTGTGTACATCTTGAATTGGTGATGCCGCTCTGTGCGCCACGAAAGACAACCTGACCATTATTTCAGGAAAGGTCAATCTCTTCACGTAATTGTTTAGTGAGAACCATCGGCCTAACTGAGCGGCAGAGCGGCCGAACACCCGGAACCGCCATAGACATACATTTCCCAGCTAGTTTTTGCAAGCTTGTTAGAGTAACGTGATCAAATGACTTGCCAAGAGTAAGGCTTTTCTTTCTTGCTCGGGAGCAGATGAAAAGTACGCAAATGAGAATTGCAATCGAAACCAAGGTAGGGAACGGAAGGCGTATCTGCGAGGTGTGGCGATCGTGGATGTATAAAGAACACGGGATGCCAATGGACCGCAAATAGTGGGAAGCTAATAAGCCAGTGGTATGATAAACAATGCAAACGCCGAGAGTTTCCACCCAAACGGAATGGTATTACATGTAAAGAACCAGCCATTCTACCCAAACCCAAAGAACGTTCTGCTAGCATGTGAGAGGAGGACATTATTGGTCGAAACCGGATTTATCATCGCAGACAGTTTGGTAAGAGTCTCGCTCTACGTAAAGGGGTAAATCACGAAGGTGGTCAAGAGAGAATGTCGATTGACCATCAATAAGTTCAAGAAACGATTGTCGTTACAGTGAGGGGCATGACAAGGTGCGGAGGTTCGACTTCATCTACATTACCCCACACTGAGATAGCACCAGAGACGAGGGGTTGAAGAATGGTGTTCAAACGGAGCGCAGGAACTATGACCCCGTTCACACGTATCCGTTTTCGTATCGTTTTTGTATTGTTCTCCGTCCTCAAGGGAATAGAAAACAATGGTCAATTACCTGAAACAATATGAAAACGCTACGAAAACGCATACGTGTGGACGGGGTCTATGATTGTAGAATATACGCCGAGGTGGTATACGGAGGAGTTAAAATGTTCACCCCGCAAGTTGCCGTTGAAATGCCTAAAATAGTGCTGTATCTAGACTTTATTAACTAACCAATCGAATACAATTAAATACAATCTATAAGACGCAAGGGTTATAACCAATAGGGAAACTATATAACCGATCTTCGTACGTGAAGCAAAAACATGTTGGATCAAATAAACCACGGCTGTTAAAGTCCTAAATATACAGCAATCTATGACACAAGCAAGTAGTAAATACTAAGGGACTGTTCGTTTATTACGTCGCAGGGGGGGCTGGTGGTTTTATGGGGGAGGTAAATTTTTTGAACATGCAAAATTTATGGGGGTAAATTTTAAAATTCTAAAGAAATAGAGGGGGTAACATTTTATAGAGAAGATTTTAGAAAAGAAGGACGAAGAACGTCCCACAGGAAGTCCGATCGAGTAACAACGATTTAACTGGAGGAGTACTCGACATGAGCATGGCAATAAACGGTCAGCGGTAATAATATCGGTGATACCAGTTACGCCTCTTCTACCCTGGATGCCATGCAGAGGTTGGGTTCTACTCTAAGCCAAAGTTTAGGCGCGAAGGAGCGAATGTCGACGCTTCGCTCCTCGATATGGCGATGGCGGCGCTTCGCGCCTTTTGCGTTAGAGAGGGCAGTAGAACCTCGCTTTTCGTGTTAGAGAGGGCAGTAGAACCTCGCTTTTCGCGTTAGAGAGGGCAGTAGAACCTCGCTTTTCGCGTTAGGAGAGGGCAGTAGAACCTCGCTTTTCGTGTTAGAGAGGGCAGTAGAATCTCGCTTTAGAGAGGGCAGTAGAACCTCTGGCATCCAGGATACGCCTCTTCTGGTTGAAAATGACAATATTCAAGGTATGGAATATACTCCGGAGTTCAAGTAAATTAAGCTGTGAAAGCGAACTCCTTTGGAGAATGATCATCTTTGAGTACAACAAAGCTTCTTAATATGTGTAACTAACAACATTCAGGCTGTAGCAAGGGTCCAGGAGTTTGTCCCTGAAAGCGTGTCTGTCTGAGTGGGGAAAACATGAAAAAAGACGAGTAGATTTTATAGGCTTCGTTAAAATAATAAATAGCCTTTTCCATGCATTAAGCTTTCTTGAACAGTCCACAAGCCCCTGGCCACGTTTCCCTTCTGATACCTTTGTTGATTCATTGCTGGACCTTACAGTGAATCTAGCCTATGAAGGACATCAGGTCCATTGAGCGCCGGCTTGCAAAGAAGATCTAATTAATATATTTTCCTTTCAAAAATTATTTTCTGATCTCTGACCTTTTGTCCTGCCAGTTTAATGCTAGTGCTAGTTCATCTGTCTCAAGCTCTGCTATCTTTGCTAGCTGCTTAGCTGCCATTTTGAAACAAACGTAACTTGGCGATTATTTGGAACCGTTTCGAATTGGTGACTATAAAATTATAGTTTTTGAGGGGAGGGGGGTAAAAATTTGAAAACATTTTTTTAAAAGGGGGTCTTAATTTAAGAAAAATTCAAGAGACAGGGGTAGATTTTTTTATCCAGTATGTTTTTCCAAAAACCACCAGCCCCCCCTGCGACGTAATAAACGAACAGTCCCTAAGGACGAACTAAACGTTAACCACAACGTAACTGACTCCATGCTAGGAAAAACTGAAAATTGTGAACAATAACATAAAAGACAGTCAACGGGTAAGGAATAGCAGACATGGAAGTAGACCTAAAGGGATGGGTAAAACACTCCACAAATCCGAATTTATGAGTCAAAGCACATATAAGCTAACGTATTCCTGGCTATGAAAGCCGCAACCGTGCACAATATCTGGAGCCGACTTATGGGGTTAGGAAAGCACTGCACAAATCCGACTTTGTGAAGCGAAGCACGTATAAACCAACATATTCGTGGCTATAAAGCCCGAAAACGTGCACAAACTTGGGAGCCGACCTAAGGGGATGGGAAAGCACACCACAAATCCGAATTTGAGAGTCATGCGTTAATTTCTCCACTTCCGGTTTCTAAAAATCCTAAACATTTTGCGCGCTTTCACTAAACACCAAACTTTTTGGTGGAAATCGCATGTTTATTTCTGAAATACAGGGAAGATAGAGCTACTTAGCGCTCTCAAATTTACATTGTTAGTTTGGGATATTTATAGATCTTAACTGCATGCTATCGTAAACAAACTTTGCTGTTAAGGGCCCATTGACATATTTAAATCGACCATTGCTAGGGAAAGTTTGAAGCCTCGTAAAACCCGGAAAATTAAAGAGTGGGCAATAATTATTGTCAAGGTGACTCCTAGGGTAAAGTTTTGTAGTCTGATGACGTCATCAAGTGACGTCATGATGACGTCATCAAAATCAGAAAATTTCTAAACTCTCCAAGGATTTTTGATCTACTTGTAATTTATGAATATTTTCCGAACCTACGAATAGAGGCGCATAAAATCGAGCATGCGTTTGCCATTACGACAAAAAATGAAGATTTTACAACACTTTTCAGTACAATTTTAGGCATTTTTGGCGAATGAAAAGCCATAACTTTGGCAATTATTGCCGGTTTCCAAAATCCATGCTCGATTTTGTGGAGAACGTGGTCAACAACATTTTAACGGGAAAAAGTTTGGTGTTTAGTGAAAGCGCGCAAAATGTTTAGGATTTTTAGAAACCGGAAGTTAAGAAATTAACGCATGCGCAAAAGTGCCTGTTTTGTGGTCGTGAAATAGTCGCAGAACTATTGTTGATCTCGTTGATCTCGTGGCGTTCACAACAGTTTGTTTTTCGACATCAAAAATACTATTTTAAGGATGAAAACTGACCTGTATTTTAATTAGTGGCATGCACTAAGGTTCAATCACAACTTTACCAGGAACCATTATCTGGAGACAAAAGTGTGCATGCTTGTGGATACCCTGGATACCAGAGGCTCGAAATCGTCGGGGCGAGCGAAGCGAGACCACCTGAGCTTGATTTCAGCACGAGTCGCGAAAACGGTCGTCACGCAAAACAAAACTCCTTCGGGGAATCAAAACTCTTTCGATCGCGGCACATTACAGTATATTCGTACCTGAGCCCCTCTGGAACCAGGGTAGCTTGTGGACGATTTGAGTTGAAAACCTGCCGGTCGAAAATTACTCGACTTCTTGAGTGGCCGTACTTTTCTTCGTGTTTTTAGAGGCCATGTTCTCCCTGGAAGCAGCCATTTCAGCTTCTATATCTTTGACAACTGTAGATACTATTTACTAGATGTTCTTTCAATCTATCCACAGCGGGAAGAGCTCGGCTACATCTGAGAGTCCAATACAAGTTTGCATTCTCATTCATCGGCTTTCACTCATCACTGTGTTGGCGGCGCTGTAGTACGCTTGCCGTTACTTTTTTGCTCGGTACAAATTATTCAGTTTCCCTTTCTCTAGGTTCAAGTACAGTTAGGCGCCTTTCGAGTCCTGAACGATTCCTTCAAAAGTTTCTTGTCAAGTATTATTTTCTTTCACACAATAAATCAAGCTTTTCATTTTCCAGCGACAAAAGGCTAGGCTTGCTCCGACTTTTGAACACTTTACTTCATTCATTCATGAAAACCTTTCAAGTAAACCACGAATAAAACTTATAAACATGTGTAAGTATTAAAACTATCGGGTGGCCGGTGGACACGCATAAAACTAAACTGAGAAAACAGCCGACTCATATCGCCCAAGTCGGCTGTTTTCTCAGGTTAGCATAAACCGGAAGTCAAAATCACATCTGCTCCTGCGAGCATAGCAACGGAATATGTCAATGGGCCCTTAAATGAGCTCAGGAGGGAGGGGGCGTCTCTAGGGAAAACCCTGGACCAGTCATGTAGACAGTATGACGTCACGCAATGGCTCAGTGATTTTCAATATGGCGGCGCATAAAGATACGGCTATTTTACTCTATCGCATATACTAAAAAACAAATTCCCATGTAAATTCGCATAATATCAGTTATATAATTCCATTTACCAGAAAAGGGTATACCAAATACGGTTTTGAGCCGGGCTTATGGAAATTTATTGTATTTTTTAATAGGTTTTTAGGTAGGTTTTTGTGAATAAGTGGAACTTTCATTTGGGAGAAACGGAAAGGACCGCAGCAATGCTTGATGGAACAAAGGGCCGGATAAATGGAAATCAGGCTTCAAAATAGGAGGTTCAGTTCCTGTGATATTCAACTCCTTACCTGCGAAGTTTTGTTAAGATGTCTTGGGTGGAACTGCTCATCTATCCCTTCAAAGACAAAAGTTCGTTTTGCTTGAGTCTGGCGCCATGTTGTTTTCCACCAACGACAAATTATGTGCTCATGATGTCGGCTGTGAAGGACACTCGGGATAAAAGCAGGAGCCGGAAGCATTGGACACTTTTATTGTGGATGACTTTTCAGAATAACGTTATTCTCTTTTCTTCTACAAAAAACTTTGATCTTGATATACAAGCGAAAGCATCAGCCTTGAAGTCTCTCATGCATATATTATTATATATGTAATTTTATAATATAGATACGATAGTACGCACGCTCTGATTGGCTAAGAAGCCATGTTTTATCAGAGTATATAACATGGTTAGCCGTGTTATATAGTTTTCAACTGGCGGTTTCCTTTCATCGCGCACGTAAATCTATATTATAAAACAGATAAAGAAGCCTTAAATCCATGTTTTATACTATCATAAAACACTCTGGTCAATTGAGAACACTCTAGAAATGTTGAAAGCACGCGCCTTCGGCTTGTGCTTTAACATTTCTCTCATGTTCTCAAATGCCCATCGTGTTTTATGATAGTATAAAACATGGCTAAGGCTTCTTTATTTGTTAAGTAAAGTGAATTCGAAGCGAGAGAATTTCGATTCATAAATGTTGGATTCATAAATGCTGGAATATACAGTTGCTCTTTCAAATTTCTGAAAGTTCGTATTTACATTTGCAGTGATGCTGCCTACACTGAGGAGCTGGTACGTAAAAAACTTTATAGTAATTATTATAGTTTTAATACTGCACATGTAGTGCTGTAAAGTGGTGCATAATTAAAATGCATATGTTGATCCCTTTCGATCATTTCATCACTTAACAATATTTGTTTAAATATTATACTCAATTCATGAGTTTAAATTAATTAAGAGCAAGTGATGAGTAGCCTATATACATGTATAGCGATAGAAAGCAGACATGCTTCTTGTTATTTTTGTTATCTGATACTGTCAAATTGACAAATTACCCAAAATCTTGGGGCATCAGAGAGATCTTTTTGCATTAATATTTACATAATTGTATGTGCCATTGGATCTCCAACAGCATGTGGAAATTATCAAATGACAAGGCACAGATGATGCATGTATTCTTCATTTTTTACAACCTACATGTATACATACAATGTACATGTATAATACTACATGTACATGTATGTATGTAAGGACTAGTATCCATACTACAAGATATTTAAGAAGCCGGGATCATCAAACCCAATATATGCTTCAAAATATATTAATAGACTTCTACATGTATTTGTTATAGATTATACATTTATAGTTTGTTTGGATTTTTTGTGGTCAGAGAAATCTTTTAAATTCTCTGAATTGCCATTAGTTACCGGTAATTAATTGAAAATCAAAATATTAACATTCAAAATTTTCTGGTACAATTGTAGATATTGCCTATTTTTAACAGACAGCTGTTCTTCAACTGCTAGCTAGTTCATCAAGTTAAATGAAAATTATAATTAGGCTGTAATTAATGAATCAAGGGGTTGGAGGTCATCCCCAAAGCTATCATCTGAATCACTCTCAGCTGGCTTATAAATAGAATTTAAAAGATCTTTAATGCCAGAACATGGAACTAGTTTTTCTAGGCATTCATCAGAATCACTAGAACTTCCATTGGGTTGTGCATGATGATTTGTAGATCTTAGCTTTTTAGTTGTGTGCCTTTCTGGTGTATATCCACCTTTACGTGGTGAAAGGGAAGAGCGCTTTAAAGTGCATTCTTGTTTGCCTGCAAGAAGTTTTTCATTTTCATGATTTTTCATTATATTAATCATTGAATCACTTACAAATGTAATGGGTACAAATTGTGCCTCATCAAGGAGCTCCTTATTTTTTTCTTGGCCCATTTGAACAGAAACAATTTCTGTATCTGGAACAAAGCTAACTGCAACTTTAGAGGTTATGTTGCAATGTTGGAGCAAGGTATCCTTGAGGTCATCAATTTTCATGCTTGTTTGAAATGGTACATTATGAAATTGAAGAATTGTTCTTATATTATCAAGTTTTACTTTGCTGTCTGGTAGCAAAAGCTTGTCTTTGTGATGGCAGATAATTTGTTTCAGAATGTCACTGTTACTGTGATGGACAGGTTTATATAAGTAGTTAGAAAAAAAAAATTATCATTAAATGTGAGTTTTTCAAACATGAGTAAATACAGACTGTCTTTTTCAATGAATAATGGGTTACAACCAACAAATGTGGCTTTTCCATTATTCCAAAGACCATTGTACACATACCAGCCTCTTTTTGTTTGTTTTTGGGTAGAATAAATTTCACACCAATATAATGATTAGATTTCAAATATACAATGCCAGATAATCTATACCTGCAGCCATTAACTTTGATGGTGCATGCAATGGATTTATTGTTGGAAGCAATTAACTGGGGACATTTATTCCTGGGGTTGCTAATGTAGCTTGCAAAAAAAATATTTGGAGTATTTCTCACTTCTGTTGATTGGAGAGTAGAGGCACCACATGTTTTAGAATCTTCAACAATTGAGCATTCTGTGTCTAACTTATTACAACATTTATCTTTGATTAGGAAAGAGCATTTGGAATTTCTACAGAAATTATTTAGTGCCAGCTTGTGTTCAACAGTCTTGAGGATATCAAAATCAGAACCACCTGGCAAGAAGTGACTGGTAATAGCATCTTCAGCACTTATGGGGAGAACATAATGAGTAAAGTTTCTAACTGTGTTGTGTGTGCTGTCAATTTTGCAAGTGGTTGAATGAATTACTTCAAGTGTAAAGTTAGTTTTTATTGAAAGTTCAGTTTTATCAAGAATTCTGTAAATTACTGAATCAAGTGATGCTTCTTTTCCAAATGCATAGTAGGTGTGACCATCCACTGTACAATCCTTTAGCCACCCCCAAAGCCTCATCTTACTGTTATGAAAGTCCCCATTCTCCCTTAGAAAAAATGCATCAATTAAAGAGGTCAAGCCTTCATTCGATTCAAAAAGAGAGAGATTGCTGAATTGTCTTTTAAATGCATGATAAACTAATTCAAGAAAAGTGTCCTGGTGGCAACTGTTGTGTATTCCTTTTGAACCATATTTGTATGATTGATATGATGCAATGGTAGCAGATGGAGAACTGTTTTTCTGCCTTACTTCGCAAGGATGCAATTTACATTTACATTCATCCTCTTTGCATCCCTGACATTTCCGTGCAGTATATGTAAGTGGTTTGGATGTAGTGGTTTTACTTACATTTACAAAAAGGTTGATATTCTTGTTAGAGAGAACTTGTGGAACTATTAATGAATCAGTTGTTGAATATATACAAGAACTTTGTTCAGATATTTCTTTGCTTTTCTGTTTGAGACCAAAAATATCTGAATGCCATACTGGCTCGGCTGTACCACTCCTGGCCAGTTCCCAAAATTTGTAGAGGTAATTCAGTAAGTCATTAATATAGTTATCATCTCTTTCAATAAGAAATATTTTGGTTCCTACTGGAGTCCACACAATGTAGTGACAGAAAGCAGTTGAACTGCAAAACATTTCAAGCATCACCTGTGGCACATGATTAGCGCAAACCTTTTTGTAGGGTACAGGTTTTCCACCCATAAAAGGACACTTTATTTCAAGAACTGTTTTTAACTGGCCTTTGTTTTCAACAAGGCCATCTGGTGAAGATGCCAGCCAATCCTGCCCATCCTTATCCTTTAAAAACCAAACCCCTGTTTCTTTTACTACATCATGATGTTTACAGTGTTTTGAAAAATGTTGCAAATATGTTGCAAGGGCACAGTCTTCATTCATTGCCCCCCACAGCATTGCCATATTTTCAGGTACTTCGTTTAAGCCACTGTCAAATCCATGTAACTCACTTGATAGGTGTTTCCAATAATCAACCATTGCCAGTTTACCATACCACCCCAGAGCAGTTGCAGCTTTACTTCCATTAATTTTACACTTCCTGGCATTAAACCATTTCTCTCCTCTTTGCTTAAAAAGTGTTGGATCAGTTACATGTACATCATCAATTGAATTTTATAGGGTTTTATAGCATTTAAAGGTTTTAAGATCACAAGATTTAAGGTTGCTTATTAACTTTGTCAGACTAGTGCCTGGATGGTACCATACCCGTTTAGGAATTGGAGGGTTGTCAAGGGCTAAATTTTTCACTACTGTTTTTTTACTAGAAGTATGCTTTTGGTGACAGCTTGATTTTAGATGGCCTAATTGACCACAGGTAAAGCATTTTTGCTTTGCAAGCCATTCAGGTTCATGGCCTTCAGGGCAGTCTGATGCCCAATGCCCTTGTTCATAACAATGTAAGCAGATATCAGTAGAGGCAGCTTTGGTTTTGTTATTGCAATTGGGTTGACATTTTTTACCTTCAAATTTTTTTAGCATTTGTCTGACTGCTGATTCATCAGAATCATGATCAGGTGCTAATCCATCCTTGGCTAAGTATAAAACACACCTTGGTTTACAAAATTTTCGCACAAAAGAAGACATTACTTGGGTGGAGGAACTTAGTTGCATTTCTGACAGGTTTAGTTTCTTCAGTAAAATTGTCCAGTTTAGCTGCAGAGTAGTGTCTTTCTTAAGGCTCTCAAGTGCCAATTGTAGTGAATCAGGGGACCAAGCATTGTTAAAAAAAGTAGTTCTGAGGTGATAATCAAGTTGTTGTGCAAAGTAAAGGACATGGGGTTGGTTTGCACTTGCACGTAAAGCTGTAAGAATAGGTTGAGAGGTGTGAAGTATAGTCTGTGGTAGAAGAATATAGATCAAGATATTCAGTAGTTTGTTTTACATGTCTTGAGAGTTGAAATTTGTCAGCTGCATCATAAAAGCCATCATATTGCCATGGGATGTTAGTAGAATCAAGTTCAGAATTTGTTTCCATCCCTTATTCTCTTTGGAAACATTTGTTGTGCTGGTAGTGTTTAGTTTAGTGAGTGGGATGGAAACAATGTTTGGAAGAGAAACATGATCATATGATCCACAAGTACCTTTAAGGTCTTTCATTTCAGAAGTAATAAGCATTTCTTTGGTGAGGGAAGCAGATGACTCAAAAAATTGAAGGGCAGTTGGTTTCCCACCTGCCAATCTTGCTCTTTGTAGGGAGAAATAATTCTCTACATCATCCTGGCACATAGTTTTTGGTATTATTTGAGTATGTGGGTGATGTAGTTGAACATACTGAACAACACCTAGGAATGCTCGTATAGTCCTTTTTAGATCTTTGTATGTTATTCTTGGAATGAACTTTTTCCAGTGCTCTTTTTTACTAATTGCCATGTAACAGCTTTCTTTGATTTCTTCATACCAGTTATCAAACCACAACATTATTGCAATTAATTCTCTGTAACTAGAAGGGTCAACTCCAGAATTGTTATTAAATAATTGGAAAAGTCTGTGGCATTTTTTAATATAATTTTTAGTGGCAATTGTTTCCTGTGGAGTAAAGGAACCTTTAAGCATGTCAAGTGCTACATCAAATGAACAAACTGCCACTGCTCTTTTGACACTCATCTTTGTTCGAGATGTTAGTTTAAGGTGCTTCCATTTCAGTTTTGTGAATCTCCTCTTTACAACATCAATTAAGTGTTCAACTTTTATTTCATTGCCATTCAATGACAACTGACTATCATGATTAACAATAAAATTGCGCAGCTTTTTGATCATGTGGGGATAGTCTGATAGCCACCAAATGGGTTTATCATCATTATATGGATTAAAAGACACCCAGTTTTGAGCCCCTGATCTAGAGAAAAAGGCATGAGAGTAGGTTGAGCCATCACTTACTCCATAAAGAATTTGGATCTTATCATTGTTGATGTGAAGATTCCCAAGGGCCTCACAAACTTGCCATACTATAGTGATGAAAGAACTTTGTGATTTATCCTGTGAAGTGGGAAAGAAGCTACTGGCCAAGAAAAGTCTCCCTCAAAGGAAGAAAAAAAGAACTGACAGATTAATTTTGCTTTCTTGTGTGATTTTTGTTTGCTGTTGAAATTTTCATAATTGTCACTGAGAGATGTTTCTGAAGCTGAATCAGAATCAGAACTAGACTCACAAGAACTTTCATCTTCATTGATATCATCATTTAAATCTTCAGGTTTTGAGTTTAATTCGACTGGAATATTATAATCATCAAAACCAATCAGCTTCCCTGTTCTCTTACACGACACTATACCCTCTTTGATGATCATCTCATCCCAATGGATACCCCCTATCCCCTTACACCCCCGCCTTTCCATTTCCTGAACCATGAGCATAAGATTCTCTTTTGAAATGGGGTCAGCAGTACTAAAAGCTTGTCTATACTGCTTTGTCGTTTCCCATGATGGTATAGGAAGAATACTTCTTACAGCTTCATACCCCCTTTTATGGCATTTACTGGCTATTTTACAACTCCATTTTATAACCAGGGGGTGGAATCTCATTCCTTTAGGGTGGGGTTGGGTTTATGTTTACTTTTTGTAAGTTTTCCACTTCTTTCAAATTGCTGTTCTTGCAGTTTTAATGAAGTAAGGGTATCAGCAAGGAGGGTATACAGAACAGAATTTTCTGTGAGCCAATTATTCTCTACAGCAATGTCAACCATTTTGGCAAGATCAGAAGATGATGGACTGAAATTTTTAGGGCAGGGTACTAACTTTTGTTTCTCTCTTTCATACAAGTTAAAAAATCGTCTTGTCTGTTTTTGTCTAGCAGCCACCATTTTATGAAGATTTTTTGTTCTGACCATAAGCTCGTCATAGGACAGACTGCTTAGTTTTGTATGCGAATCATGAGCAGTCCGAGACTCAAAAGTTGAAAGGCTTCTTTTCTTGCAAAAATGTCTTTGCAGGTCTTGACATTTGGGACATCTAATCCTTGATTCAGCTGAAAGAATATAACTACACTTGTGGCTCCTGGTACAAGACTTTATTAGATATGCCTTTCCATCTACTGTCAAGGAAGTATGATTCCCTGGAAGTACTTGTATCAATCAAAGTCCTTCTTTGCTCAATATCAGTCACTCCAGAACACACTTTAACATCACTAAGCTTTCTTAAAACAACTGGTAAAAATGAAGCCAACTTCTCTGGTCTGAAAATGCTATGCGGAAGTTTACCCTGGTCAAACTTGTTCCCAAGTATACTGCATGTGTAAATAGAAAAGTCAGTATTAGAAAACTTTGAGAAATGAACTGGAAGATGAAATGCTATTTCTTTCCAGTTCATTAGACTTTGTTCACCCACAGTTAGTGGAAGGGCAAGTGTTACTTTGCAAGCTGCACTGGATTGGATGGATTTACAAGTAAACGACAATGTCCATGGAAAAATTTCATCAAATAATTCTTGAAATAAAGTATACACTCACTGGGATGCCATTAGTTGATGTCTGCCAATTTTCAGTTTGGTGTATTAAAAGATGTTCAGTTATTTCATCTGTAAAAAGTGACCCCATGTCTGGACACCCAACAGAACCTTCAGAGAGATTTTTTTTTTTTCAAGATCTGCAGCCAAATGTTGTGGATCAGCGTCACTTACTGGCTCATGCTTTGGTTTTACACATGCAAAAAGTTCAGGTTCTTTATTTTTTGTTTTAACTGTCTCATATGCACATGGTTCTGTATGCTGTTTTTTTTGTGAAAAACTCTTTTCGTGTTGTGCATATTCCATTTCAAGTTTTAAAGACTTAAGGAAAAATGGCTGACAGGAGATACAAATATAGTTAACACTGGTTAAATGCTCTGCACTCTCATCAACTGTAGTGTACAGGCAGCTATTTATAACACACTTTGTTCCAACAGTTTCATCAAGAAAATTGCAAGCCACTGAAAATGTAGTATTAAAAACATTAATGTTGTGCTTTTTGCAAAAGGAGCTGTCAGAAAGAACAACCTCATTCTTGCACTGTGAGCAAACAGTCAACATTGGATTCAACTTTGAAATACCAAGATGAAATTGCCTTCGAGATTTTGAAGCATGTTTACCTTTTGCTGGTTGATGCCCTCTACTTTGAAGACTGCTGTAATGTTTGTCACAGACCTTCATATCTTTCGAAACACTGTCATCACCAGATTTCAGTAAAGCTGGAGAAAACCTTAACTCATATATTCCAATTAAACTATCAAATTTCCTTGTACCAATGTTACAGCAATCTTTAATGCAACATATCGTCCCTCCGATAATTCTGCCATTCATAAAAATAATTCCTGTCAAAAAGTCCAATTCAATCATATTATGCAAAGGCTTACCACTACAAGACAACCAATACAGTTCACTTGACAACTGAAATTTGCTGTTGATTTGTAAATGTAAGTCATTTACTGTTGCAAACTGAGCAAATGAAAATGTATGCATTTTTCCAGTCATGTCACATACCAAAATACTTTTACTGGCACCATGAAGATATAAACCAACATGTTTAGAGAGAAAATTAACCAGCGCCCCTGGATGGTGAAAATCCATCAGTTGTAAGCAGGGGTATATCCAAAGTACACCATGCATCAAATATGTTAAAGAAGAAGAAAACATAGGAGCAGGGGGTTTGCATGCAGTCTCAATAGTAGATGATTCTAAAACCTCACCAAGCATCATTACTACTAATACAAACCCTGCTATGAGGACTGGATAAGGTAAAATTGAAACAACAAGGAGAATGGTACAGAGTAACAAATAAGGAGGCAGTGAATACACACACTTTGGAACCAGAGTAGAAATGTAGTTTGATTGAGAATCAATATTGGCCATAAGGAAAATATTATGAAAAAGTGCCAGACACAGCAACATTACACAAACAAGAGGAAGTCTTAACTCTCTAGGGCTATAAGAGTATGGAACCTGCTTCCGTATGAAGCAGTTTCTGCTAACAGTCTAGCCAGTTTCAAGTCAGCCGCCCTGCCTGCCATTCGATCTATGTAGTTGTAGAGAATGGATTTCTTGTCAGGTTTTACATTCAAAATGCTTAAATTATATATTGGCTCAAGACACAAAATGATCACTTGTAATACCATTAAACGAGGCAAAAATAATATAGTGACTGAAAAATTTTAAATGGTTCTGCAGTCTTCAAACTCTTTTAATATTTCATTACATGTCTCCTTCCAGTTAAGCGAAAAGCATAGTATGCCTAAAATATAATGTGGCAATGAAAATAACAAGACTTGCCAATTTATATTTAATGCAGGTAAAATAGGACTGCCACTGT